>JADLZL010000458.1:0-23473 GCA_015844335.1 Chrysopogon serrulatus | reverse complement strand
TCGCTTGAAATCGAGCAGCCTGTCGGTGCCTTCTGGTGAATGGACACGACGCTGCAATCGAAAGAGAGCACACTTATCCTCTAGATGGTTTCCTAGTGGACACGATGATGTATAACCGTTCTAAGCATTTTACCCTACGCCTAGTGAGAGCTTTAGTCGTGTTACTCAGAGCTTGTATGGGGCAAAGACAAGAGGGGTTGAGAGAGGACAGCCCCAAGTCTCTGAAGAAAAGCCAGGTTCATGGTTAAGTGTTTCGTGGTGTGTAGTGTGAATCGGTGATGGACACACGTGTCAGGGCCCAAGTCCTCCATTTTATAGTTCAAGGTGAGCTCACAGAGAGGGTACGCGTGTGTAGTGATCAGAAGTCGTGGCCTACAAGGGCTGGGACGCCCCTAAGCGCCCGTGGTGCACTCCAGAAGCGCACGCCATCGGCCCCTCCTCTTGGCCTTGTAGCCTTTCGTGTAAGGTGGCTATGCCCGAACGGGGTTGTGCGATTTAGTTGACTGTGAGGTACTCTCAGAGTCAAATGCCGCCTACTGTGAGAGCCGGGCCGTGGAGTCGCCAGCGTGCAGGGGCTGATTCCCTCGACGCCCCTGGTTTGCCTTGCAGGGATGTTTCTTGGCTCGGCCGCCGTCCGGTATCTTGGCCACTGGTGCCTGTACTGAGCGGCGTTCCTTTATTCGCATACTCGCCGATGCACTCGTCATGGGGCGATACGGCCCCCGCGCCTCTTAACGGAGACGCACTAGCACTGGCTTCCATACGCACCAGTGTCAGTACGATGGGGTCGCGACCGCACTGCCGTAGGAGGCGTGGGAGCAACGAAATGCCCTCGGGTTACTTGGGCGGCCCCGTCCCCCTTCTACCAAAGAGTATGCGACGAATCCCCCGCGGATCGCTACTGGAATCTGCATAGCAGCGCCGCTCTGCCTTGGCAGAACTGCACTGGGGCGCCCCGACTCGCTCATCTGGGATAGGGTCGGACGCCGACTACCCCCCTTCCGATGGGTTGGGGCCTCCGCGACCGAGTTTGCCCTGTGGGGTCGATCTCAAGCAAGTGGCTTTTATCCCGTGGGCCTTAGTTGGTTGCCGCGGTCACCTCGAAATGTTTTTAAGTTTCGTGCCGTGGGTCAAGCACGAGGGCCCCGACCGGGCAGGTGTTTTTGTTTTTGAAAGTCGCTTTATCCCCGTCCTTAGAGGGCCATGGTTTTGACCCTGATAAGTAGCCCCCCCCGAGCATGGGGTGGAACTAGATGTTCCCTCTTTCATGCTAGACCTGTTCTCGCCAAGGGAAACTCGTAGGGTTTTTCTTTCCGAATATTTTGGAGCTCAGTGGGTGCAAGGAAGCCACCCGGCCGGGGGCTCCCCGAGCCTCAAGCAGAGTGGTATACTGCAGCAGAGGCTCTAAAGCGTGAGGTCGCGGTTCTTTTCTTTCTCCTGTGTGGGTGCGAAGCACTGGGCCGGTAGCCCCCGAGCCTTCTCGCAGAGTGGTAAACTCGCAGAGGCTCGTAAACCGTGAGCCGCATAGTCGCGGGTCGCGCTTGGTGACAGAGGCGAATCGTGTCGTGATTGCACCTGGATGCGACTCTCCCTTTTATCATAAGGGTATTACGGTTTTTGCTCGCGCCCCTTTCGCCCCCAAGACGAGAGGCCGAGAGGCCTCAAGGCCTCCAGTTAATGATGCCTCTGACGCCGACGCCGGGCTTCGACTCCTCCACGACGCGCACGATGCCGCGGGTCGCAATGATGGGCGACGGAACGCCAAGAGGCGTTGATCCACATAGGCGCCCATCTATTTAAGGAGGGCGTGGTGTGTGTGGACGGATCCAGCTACCCTTCCTTCCTCAAGCCCGCACCTCAAATTATCTAGTATCACTTTCTCTCCTTCTTCCTCCAACCGTCCGTCCGTCAGAAAGCGAGAGAGAGAGTGTGATGGATCATGTGGAAACGCCTCCTACGGAGTGAGGAGGGGCTCGTCGAGGAGTCTTCCCCGCGCGCTGCCGCCGCATCCCGGGGTGAGTACATTGCCCTCAAATGGGAGGAGGGTTTTTTTCTCCCCCGGTGTTTGCAATGGAGAAGGGTTTTTTTCCTCATCTCGTCGCCGAATGCTTGTTCTCACAGGGGTGATCTCCTTGCGTGCAGGCCCTCGCCCCTTCCGTGCCGGGCGACGCACTGAGGCGGGCCGAGCGCCGAGCGAGAGGCCGGAGACCGCCGAAGAGCTCCACGCTCGCCTTTAGCGCTGATCGTCGTCATGCGCCGACCAGCGGAGGAGGAGACTGGAGGACGCGCGCCAACCTCGGGAGAGGCGGACGACAGCGTGAGTCGAGCTCACGGCCGAAGCTCCGGGTCATGCGCCCGCGGCCGAGGCCATTGTGGCCTACGTCCGGCTCCGGCGCCAACTCAGGAGCGGGCCGAGCCGCGTGCTTGGCCGTGACATCCGGCGATGCGTGACGCCCCACGGGCGCCCGCTGGGCGGGCGGCCTCCGGCCGGGCGATAGCGCACCGGCTGCTCCGCCGCCGACTCCCGGCTACATCGAAATTTCGAGGGCGAAGCGCCTCACTGGACTGAGCACTGTGCGCCAGCATTTGAGGCCCGCCGATGCCGCCGCGGGAGGTGGTGACGGGCGAGGAGGTGATCCACGACGCGCCCGAGGCGCCGGGGATCTTCCTCCCTTGGCACGACGCCCCACGTCCTAACGGCCGTCCGGGCGTTCTCGGGTTGATCTCCATTGTCTTCTTTGAGGATATGTACCTAGACGCTGGGGACGGTGGGCGCCGCGCCTTCATGATCCTTTCCATGTTACAGCCGGCGACGGCCGTGGGCGAGGGGGTGTCATGCCGCGGGCTTTTGCTTGACACCGGGCGGCGTTTTTGTTTTAGATTCGCCTTTCAAGGCATTTCTAAATCGTGATTACGCGCTCGGCGAACAAGTGCTCATTCTCAATCTTCGCAAAAGTTTGTTTTCGCTGCCTTTGATCGGGGGTGGTGTTCCAGCCACGGTAACGATTGATTGAGCTTTAATTCCTTTTTTCATTGGGGTTTTCTTGTTCTTTCTAAGTGAAAGAGCTTTAGGTTTTCTCCCAGGGTCGGAAACATAAAGATATCGTGACGGCCCGTCAATTCCGACTTCATGATTACCCCTTTGCGTAGGCCCGCTTGGCGCCGGGCCGCCCCGCCTCCGTGGTCAACGCGGGACCTCGAGGCTCCCCGAGGGGTCACCTCCTGACGGCGCCATAAGTGGCCTTCCGGATAGACGGAACTGCCAAGACGCTGCCGACGGCCGCACGCCCCGAGCGAAGCAAAGCGCTGGGAGGGCGCGGCGCTGTGTTTATTCCGTCTGCGTAGTTGGGCACGCCGCCCACGCCCCCGAGAGCAAATAAACAAGCTTTGTTCTCTTTTTAAGGCGTTGAGAGGAAGGAAGAGGCTTTTCCTAGCCGCATCGGCAGGCGTTTTTGTTTCACGCCTTAAAAGCCCCCGAGTCCTCTCTCTCGCCTCGCTTGTTCTTCCGCCCGCCGCTGTCAGTCATGCTTCTCGCCTTCCCATCGTCCCATCTCTCACCTCAATGGCGAGTGGGAGGCATATCTCCGTGGCTTCTAAAGAACCTAACGTGGGGCGCCGGAGATGGAGCGCCCGATGAGGGCTTCGCGCTTCGATTGACAGGGCTGGGAGTGGATTCTCCCAATCGGAGGATTCCCTGGCCGATGGATACATCGCCTCCTTCACGGCTTTCATGAGGGGGGCTCGTGTCCCCTGCTCATGACTTCGTGCGGGATTCCTCAATTATTACGGTGTCGAAGCCTCCACCATCCAATCCCAACGGATTCTCGTGATATGGCGGTTCTCCCCGTGCGAGGGATACCGGGATCCCACCATTTCTCGATGTGGAAGTTTTTCTTCTCTCCGCACGCTTGGTAAGCGGCATGAAAGGACGACGCCGCGAGTATTTACCTCCCCCCACCTGATGCGCCCTGCAAGATCCCCCCGTGGGGAGTGCACTAAGTTCTACGGGAGGGTGAAGACGCCCACGCCGAACCGAGGGTGGCACCCTGTGGTTCTGGCTCAAGAACTCTGGAGACGGCCCGCCTCTCCGATTTTCTCCCAAGCGTTTCGCCTCCGAGCCTCGATGTAATGGTGGCGCTGTGGTGAACTCGGGGAGGTCAAGAAGCTTGAGCATCACCTGAGGCCATCGTGATCTTGCGACACTGTGTTTTTTTGACTCTGGCCTAGCATTGTGGGATGCTGCCTCGGCGGGTGGCGCTGGCTGATGTTGCGCCGCC
Source organism: Chrysopogon serrulatus (assembly GCA_015844335.1). Classification (NCBI taxonomy): domain Eukaryota; kingdom Viridiplantae; phylum Streptophyta; class Magnoliopsida; order Poales; family Poaceae; genus Chrysopogon; species Chrysopogon serrulatus. The sequence goes on along the minus strand of JADLZL010000458.1, from coordinate 19,196 downwards.
GCTCCCGCCGTGGGGGATGGGCGGGCCGGCCCGACCTCAAGCAGTACGGTGCTTGTGGGAGGGCTGCCGACCGCCGGCCACCCGTCGACTAAATCTCGTTGGCGGCACCGAAGAACTCCGCGGCCAAGCACTCTGGCACTCTCGAGTCGCCTCGCGTCTTTACCAGCCCTCGATGAGGCCTGACGCCGACGCCGTGACATTCGTGAGTATCCGATTGTTTAGGTTTTTCCTTTTCCTTTCTTCCGAGTCGCTCTCGACGATTTCCACCGCACTGCCTCGAGTCCCGCCTTTGAAGGAAGATCCTGCCTTCTCCCCGCACGGGCGCTGCCCGGCCGAAGCGGCGAACGGGCCGCCCGAGGCTCGCCACACCAAGAAGGAGAGGAGGAAGGCGAGGCGGCGGAGAATCGCCTCCCGGAGGAGCGTGACCTGACCCCTCTCGGATACGAGGAGGAGGAGCTCGGGCCCGCTGCCGACGTCCTGGGCCAGGCTTCATCGACTTTCCCTGGAGGCGAGCAAGCAGTGGCGTTGCTCGAGGAATCCCATCTTCGCCGAGGAAGGTGGGTCGGACGGTGGGGGAGCGCATCGGGCGCCTGCCCCCAGAATCCGGACGCCAGATGGCCATACACCATGGGGGCCGTGCTCGCGATTGGCCCCTGTGGTGCGACTCGAGCCACCGAGCCAGCAAAGGCCGCGAGCTGGCATGAGCCTGGCCGCTCGACCCTATCGGGCGCCGATCCCTCTCCACATGGGATGTTGGGCCGGCTCGTCCGACTCTCTCCCCTGCGGCCCTGGGCCCACGCCGAGGGCACCGAGGGTGCGCCACGATCGCGCCCTCGAAGCGAGGTAGCTCGGGCCGGTGCCCCAAAGAAGATGTTCGGGGCAAGGGAAACGCCTTGCCCGGATATCGGCAGAGTCGCCGCTTGGTGGAGCCGCCTCCAAGATATCAGCCCACTCGGTCTGCGGGTTATCGCCGACACATATCGGCCTTGCTTTTTCTCGACCTCGACTCTCTCGCTTCGGCTGCTAGCCAACCGACCCTCGGTCGCCACGCTTGCGCGCCCTTGAAGGCGCTCGAGGAAGCAACAAGAGGCGGCCGCACGCGTGGGACCCCATCTTCGGGGGGGGGGTGTCGCCCCCGCACGACGCCCCCTTCCCTGCTGGGACGTACGGGACAGCCCGCATCCTGGCCTGGGGCTGTGAGAGGAGTCCCGGCTCCCCGACGAGGGGCTCACAAGATGAGGGGTCCTCGAGGGCCTCGAGCCCCGGGCCGTGGGTCGAGGCGGCGTCGGGGAGGCCGCCCCGGCTTTGAGGAGAATAGGGGCGTGGCCCTCGATGCCCCGCCTGCCTCCCGCGCCCCCTCCGAGTGCGCCCACCTCCCTTGAGCGGCCAAGGCCGGGACGATGACGAAGGGCGCTAGGGGCCTCACCATTTCCCCGGGAGGATCCCTGGCCAAGGCTTCGACCGGGCGCGATCCCTCCTTTTGAGCCTCTCCGGTGGTTGACGACCGCGCCTCGAGTGGGAGGTGCTTTCCTCCCGAGGCAACGATGGCGCTTATAAAACCGTAACGCCACCGCTCGGTATCGCAGAGATGGGGTCGACGGCGCCGGCCTACGTGTATTCCCAGCTTGCTTTCTCCCGCTTTTTCCAATTGTTAAGACCGGTGACTCATCCACATGTTGCCCTATGGACAATGGCACCGCATATGGGTCGTGAAGTCTCGCTCTTGTAATGAAAGCAACATCCCCTGGGAGGAGGCGGCGGAGACGATTGAGGATCTCCGCGCCTGCTTGAGACGCCCGGCCACGACATCGAGGACGGAGACGAAGTACATGGACCTCCCCCGGCACCGGCAAGAAGAAGCGGATGACGCGGAGGCGAGGCGCCAGCCCGTGAGGAGTTGAGTGCCGCAACGCCCATGTCCTGGAGTTGCTCGGGGAGGCGGAGAGCAAATTGCGCCGGGGTTTTCGGGCTGAAAGCAAGACCTAGAGCAGAGCGTCTGAGACAGAGCGCCCGCCGTGAGCGCGACGACATACCAAGGCCCGAGACCTGTGATCCGCGGGGTAAGCGGAACAAGCCAGACGAGGTCGCCGGGCTCAAGAGCGAGCCGAGCGCGAGCGCGCGGGAAGATGGACGCCGAGAACGGCCCAATCGGTGTCCGAGGAGGTGGCTACGCCGCAAGGCCCACTTCGCAGCAGCAGCAGTAACGCCGGCCTCGTGTGCCGCCGCCGAACGCGGCCCTCGACGACATTACCTGTCGACCCCCCGCCTCGATGGCTCCTCACCGCGCTGCTATCCTTGCCGCCCCAAATGATCGGTCACTTGGAGCGATGCTCTTCGAACCGGATCCGGAGGCGTTTGTTATTACCCGCCTCATTACGCATGAGATTTAACTTTGACGGGCGCCGAGGGATATTTCGGGAGGTTTCCCCGAGGCCGGCCGAGGCTCTTCGCTAGTGGCGATAGTGCCGACGCTCTTGCCGACCGCCCGGGCGAACCTAGTGCTCCTCAATGAGTAAAAACATTTACTTACTTTTGGTTTGTGGGCTTTTGATGCCCAAAGACTTTATTATGTGTAGTAACTGGTGGGTTGACTTGTCTTTGTTTTAGTTTTCTAATTATTCCCCTTTTTAGATGAAGAAAAAATATCTCTAGAAAGGACGGATTGCTTTCGATTTGACACCCGGGGTGAGACATGCCGCACTAAGTGGAAAGTTACCTTATTTAGGCGCCCAAAGTCCGCGACTCTCGACCTTCGAGATCTTTTTTTTAACTTAGGGACATGGTAAGCCTGGCTTAATTCTCACGCAGCAACGCCTTTTACTTAAAGGCCGTGTTAGGGCTCGACATGGCTAGTTCACCTCACCGACCGTATCATTAGCCACCGGGGCGTTAGACAAGGCAAGGCAGACGCTTTTGGGTGCTAGGACCACCTTCTTTCCTATACACAACCTTTGAGCAAGAGGGCCTGAGCATGACTTGAAATCTGACGGTTTGCCTTTTCAAATTTTTAATAAGAGAAAGGTAAGTACCGACCGCTAGGGTCGAGACATTGTTTTATGAAAGGGAGTTTCTCATATTAAACATGCTCACCGGTTGATAGCAAGAAAAGGTACAAGTACATAATGCGAATCTGAAAAAAGACTTTTAAGGATAGAAACGATGTAATCGCCGATGTTCCGTGCGTTTTGACAATTTGCCCCTTGTCATCCTTCGCTTGTACGCCCGGGGCCTGAGAACCCTGCAATGGTGAAGGGTCCCTCCCATGGTGGCGCGCCCAGGACGCCCCTTTGGTGTCCCGCCGCACAAATAAGACAAGGTCTCCGACGCAAACGCCGACCCGCACCCGCCGAGCGTGGTGCCTACAGAGGGACCGGCAGTACTTAGCAGCAAAGGAAGCAAATGGACGTCAAAAGGGCTTCATCGAAATGGGTCCATGGCATCTTCCGTAGGTCTGGTTCACTAGTCTGTAAGCCCCGAATTCATGGGGCCCCATATTCCAGGCCCAGAGGCGTGACTGCCTCGCCCGCCTGTGAGACCATGTAGAAAGGGGTATGCCCTGTTGCTCGCCGGGGTCGCTCTCGACTCCACAAAGACCGCTGGAGCTCAAGAGCCATCGCCACCATACCGATTGAGACGATTGAAGATCCGAGACTTCAAGCCCTCAAGGATCATGCCGCTTGCTCGCTCAACCCGCCTGCTAGTGCGAGGATGCGCGATGCACGCCCAATCAACACGGATGTTGAACTCGGCCACAAAAACACCAAGAACTTCTTCCCAGTTGAACTGCGCGTCCGTTGTCCGTGATGATCGAAGTTGGGTACACCAAAGCGATAAATGATGTCGGGTGAAAAACAACACACTCGTCGACTTGATGGTGGCGAGGGGTCGAGCCTCGATCCACTTCGTGAACTTATCAATCGCGACTTTAACGTGAGTGATGCCTCCGGCGCTTTGAGGAGGGGCCCTACTAGATCCAGGCCCTGCATCGGTGAACGGCCATGTGAGGGGGATCGCTCAGAGGACCCGCGCCAACAAATGTGTCCGCTTGGCGCACATCGACATCCTTTGCAGACCGACGATTTTCGCAGGCCCGCCGCTGCGGGCCAAGAGAAACTCTCAAGCGGTAAGCCTTGGCCACGATCGTCCGCGCCACGGGGCGTGATGTTCACGCATGCCCGCGTGGATATCCTCCAAATAGGCGTGTCCGTGAGCGACGGAATGCATCGGCGAAGGACGCCGAGTGCCCCCCTTTTTATACAAATTTCTCCATCGATGATGATGAATGACTTGGCTCTACGAAGCTAGCCGCCGAAGCCCGTCCCTTCCTCGCGGCAAGATTTCGAACGAGGCAAGATAAGATAGATCCTCCAAATTCCTCCTCGTGCTCGGGTTCAAGAGGCCCACCCCTCCTCTACTCTTGTGACTATGAAGACGGTAGGTTCAAGAGGGGTCGTCCCCCGGGCTCGGGCGCACCACCCCTGTGGCCTGAGGAGGCGTGGTCCGCCCCTCTGGGTCGATCGAGCCGCCTGTGGCCGGAGGTGAGTCGGTTCCTTTTTCTCCAACTTTTATCGAGGGTCGGACAAGATCCCTAGCGAATATCCCACCGGGATGTGGTCTCGATTTGAGGCCATTTTGGCCGAGCCCTCGCTTTTCGTTGTCCCGTCAAGGACGGGCTTAGCCTGTGCCGTTGAAGGACTTTTTCGAAGTTTACGCACCTCCCGGGCAAGAGGTCGCCATCTTGGGGTCGTGATGCCGACTCCTTCATGACCTCGACAACGACAAGCCGCGAGTCGCCTCGACCTCGAGGCGCTTTTTACGCCGAAGTTCTTTTGGCTAAGTGCGCAAGCCATTTACCAGTGGCCTCGTGATTCAATGACGTTATTGGAGGCTTTGAAGTGAAGTCGAGAGCATACTTCATTCTAACCCCAAGTGGAGATATAAATACTGTAGCCGGCCCGCACCACTCTTCATCAATGAGCCGTCAAAGAAGAGCTTCCAAAGATTCATGCCGGATGGGGCCGGAGAGGTACTGGATTTCGTCCATTCCGCGATAAAGTCGGGCCGTAACCCTCGCGACTTGATCGCCGCGAAGCCGCTGTAGGTGATTTCTCAGAACCCATCGCCTCGAGCGCCCACTTGGTTATCCGGCCCGTGGCTTCAGGGAATTTCAATGACCTCTCCTGTGGGAAAGGTCGATACCACGGTGACGGGGTGTGCCTCGGTAGTGCTTTTAGCTTCCTCTTTCGTGATGAGGAGGGCGACGCCAACTTTTGGATTTGCGGATAGCGTGTTTTGGTGTCGACAAGACTTCGCTTAATGAAATAAACCGGGCGCTGCACTTTTAGAGTGCGTCCCTCTTCGACTCGCTTCTACGATTAAACGCGGTGCTCACCACTTGGGTGGTTGCAAACATGTAGAGGAGCAAAGGTTCCTCCTTCAAGGGAGGAGTAAGGATCTGGGACCGGTCAATAGTTCCTTGAGCTTATCTAGCGCCTCTTGAGCCTCGCTACCCACGGAACCGGTTGGCTTTCTTGAGGAGCCGGCGATGTGCACTGCTCACCTAGGCGTGATATGAACCGACCGAGCGGCGAGGCACCCCGTGATATGTCGCGACTTTGAGGTCCCGAATAGGCTTCATTTCGGTGATAGCCTTTGATTTTGCTCTGGGGTTGGCTTCGATGCCTCGTTGCGAAACAATAAACCCCAAAGAATATCCTTTCTAGGCACCCCTGAAAACGCATTTTTCGTGGTTGAGTTTGATGTGCCTTTTGTTGAGCCGAGCGGGCTAGCTCCAGACGCCACGAGATCGGCAGGTCTGCTTTGGACTTGACAACGATGTCGCCCACGTAAACCCCGACAATCTCTCCGGCGAGCTTGCCGAAGACTCTCACCATGCAACGCCGAAGGTTGCGCCCGCATTCTTAAGCCCGAATGGCATGGTCACGCAATAAAGACAACCGAATCGGGTGATGAACGAAGTGGCGTGTTGATCGGATTCACGATCTTGATCCGGGTGATAACCGTAATAGGCATCAAGGAAGCATAGGTCTCGCACCTGCAGGTGGAGTCGACAAACCCCGATCTATGCGCTGCAAAGGAAACGGATCCTTAGGACACGCTTTGTTTAGACCGGTATAGTCAACACACATTCTCCATTTTCCGCCTTTCTTTGAACAATGATGTGATTAGCTAACCACTCGATGATATACTTCCTTAATGAACCCAGCCGGGCTTAACAACTTTTTAACCTCACCAATTACTCTACGCTTTTACTCATCGAAGCGGGCGCAGCGTTGTTTCACCAGCTTTTGAGCTCGGCTTGATCCATAAGGCGTTTCTCCGCGACATCCCTCGAATGCCAGCATGTCCGAGGGCCTCGACGCCAAGATGCTTCGGTTCACATGGAGGGAAGTCGACGAGCTGCCTTCCTATTTGGGGTCGAGCCCGGTGGCCGATCCGCACCGCCATGCCAGCTCTGAGCCGGCTGGGGTCGAGGGGCACAAGCTTGGTGTCCCCGCTGGGCGTGAAGGACGCGGTGGCCTTTCTGACGTCCGCATGTCCCGGTCACGCCACGAGGGTGTTGATGATGGGCCACCAGGAGTTCAAAGCACCGACTCAGCCACGCCGCACTACTCGATGTCGCATTGCACGCATGTCGTGACCGGGCGAAAGCGCAAAGTGATGATCCCATGGGCCCGGCATCTTGAGCTTGAGGTAGGTGTAGTTTGGAACGGCCATGAACTTGGCGAGCGTGGCCGACCCAATACCGCATGGTAAGAGCCGGAGAAGTTTACCACCTGAAATGTCAACACCTCTAAAGTTAGTGTGAGTGCCGAACGTGACGGGGCAGTCGATTCGCCTCGACGCACGACGACGCGCTGCCCGGCACAACTCCTTGAACGGGCGCCCCCTGTGGATCTTGGCGCTGCTGACCCCATGGCGCCGATGGTGGTCCGGGTAGATGATGTTGAGGCCGCCCCCCATCCATCAGCACCTTGGTGAGGCGCTTTGGTACCGATGATGGGGTCGACGACGAGTGGTACCGCCCGATTCTCAAGCACGCATCCTGATGGTCGGACCGGGTCGAAGGTGATGGGGGTGCTTTGCCCATTTGGATGGTGCGGGCACGATTGCCTCGACTTGGCAGACCATGCGCCGCTCGAGCTTGGCCGCCGCGTGGGCGTAGTAGTCCTGTCCTCCGAAAATCATGAGACAATCGGGTGACGGGGAAATCCCGACTGCCCCCTCCCCCTGCTCATCGCTTTTGGGAGGGCGAGCCGCTTTTCCTCTTTTGCCTCCCCGCTTGCCCTTCTCCCCCCAAAGAACTTGGGGATGAGGCGACACTCACGGAGAGTGTGTTTCACCACACCCTCATGATGAGGGCACGGTGGTCCAGCCTTTTTCAAAGTAGTCTACAGCGGTTTCGCCAAGGCCTTCTTCTTCCCCTTGGTGTCGATCGCAAAGAACGGTCAGCCCTTTTTTTTTTTTCTAGCCCTTGCGGCCTGGTAAGTCGCTGCCGCCTCCTCCTCCCCGCCCGCCTTGCCGCTGGAGTTGAAGATTGCGCCCACCGCTGCCCCTCCCCGACGCCGGCCGGGTTGCTACGTCGAGGGGTTCCTTGGTGGTACGAGGTGGGCGGCGCCCCAGCTCGGCACCAAAGTCTTACAGACGCGCCGAGATGAAGGCCCCAATCACGCCTGGGCGTCGGTGACGGAGCGGGCTCGTGCACCGCTTGGAGAAGCGCTTGATGTAGTCGCTGCTAGGACTCGTCCGCTTTCACGGCAATGCTAGATCCTGGGGTTCCTGTGCGAGAATACGTGTTCTCGAAATTGCCGACGAAGATGTCGACGAGGTCCGCCTAACTTTTTATACACCCACGGGAGGTGTTCTAGCCAAGTCCGCCCAGAGTCACCTGCATACGTAGGGAGGTTCCTTATGATGAAGTACTCGTGGTTCACCCCCCCGCCGCATGCAAGGCGGTAGTCTTCCAGCCCACGCGTCGGGTTCGCCTCCCCGCAGCATTTGGTGATGGTGGTTGACGCACGGAAGCGCCATGGGAAGGGCGAGCGAAGAATATGCCGCTCGAACGCCGGTGGTCCCGGGAGGCGGGCTTCGCCCCCTCGCCCCTCCTCGAAGCGCCTCTACAGGTCAGATTCTCGCCCCGGCGAGGACGACCCGAGCATCTCGAACGGGCCCGACGCTGCCTCGCACCGATGGCGTGCCTCCGGCAAGGCACCTGAAGCTGGTTGGTGCACGATGGCCTTGGCCTCGGGTGACCGCCCATCGTGTGGTGACTCTGGAGAGGCCTCGCCACGAGATCGTGAGCTTTCTGCTCGTAGCAGCGGCGGGAAGCGATCCAAAGAATCGCCGACCTCCTCACTGAAGTTCTCCACTCACAGTGTCGTTGGTGGTGGTAGTTGTTGGAGCAGTAGCCGCCGGGCCAGCCATGTTCGCTCGCGACAGTGAAAGAGTGGAGGACCGGCTATCATCCTCGAGAATCCGCCGGTGACGTCACGGGCCATGCCTCGTGCCCGCCGTACCGACGGGTGAGGTGGGGAGGCATCTACTCGGTTGCTCGCGGGTCACCTGTGATAGGCCTTGCGCCGCCGGGCCGCCAAGGTCGGGGCTTGGCCGCATCGGCCGCCGTCCGTCGGAGATGCCTGAGCGCGAGGTCGGGCAGGGAGGCGCGATCGCCGAGGTGACGGCCTGCCTCGCCGAGAGCCGGGTTGAGCATGCCTTCCTCCTCTGGGCAACGCCGCCGACCCGGCCTTCGTGAGTTTCCGCCATGAAACACGCCCAAAAACGGGTCGGGCCGAGCTATCGCTGTCGCCTCGAAGCGGTGTAGTCGCCCGAAGCGGTGTAGCCGCCGGAGTCCGGCATGAACATAGGCCCGCGTAGGGGCCTGCTTGCCGCCAAATCGCCGCCGCTTAAGTCGTGGTACTCGCCGGAGTCCGGCATAAAGACGGGCTCAACGAGTGGCCCAGCTGCCGCCACGAGCTCAACTCCCTCAAGGGCTGGCGTGATCCCCCCCGAGGATGAGGTGCGCCATGGTGGTTATGGCGCTGTGGTACCCAAAAGGGGCCGCTGACGCCGCCAATAAGGATCGCCCGAGGGATCGGATCTCCCCCGTCGTACTTCCATGATGGCCTCGCATCAGCACGGAGCGTAGAAATCTCCTCGGCCGGGTAGGGGCCTAGATAGGGCAAGAGCCGCCGATCCAGCCTCCGGAGCTCCCGCACGCTCGCAGTCTCGATGGTGTCGCAATGACATTGGGGGCCCCCGACGCATCCGGCCATGGTCGATGGCGCTTTGCGGCCGCCGCCTGCGGTCACCTGACGGCGCCGTTGGGTCGGAGACTCATACTGCCCATGGCAACCGCGAGATCGCCGATCGCCGTGGGTTGGCTCGCGCTCGCGCCGTTAGCCCGTGGTCCTTGCGCTTCGGGCAGGGTTGACGCCGTTGGCGGCCGTGGAGAGCGACTTGCGCTCGGAGCCAACCAAGTCACGCCCGCCCCTCCCTAACGATAAAAATCCAGCTCCCTCGAAACGGATTCTGGGCGCCGGAACGAGGTTGAGACGGTGCATGGCCATCTCGAGGTTGGTGGAATCGTAGAAGTGCGCTTTGCCCCCCCTGGCGCGCCAACCTGCCGGTGTCGAGAATGGACACCAACGAGTAATCGAAAGAGAGCACACTTATCCTCGAGATGGTTTCCCGAAAGTGGACACGATGATGTATACCGTTCTAGCGATTTTTACCCTACGCCCGAGAGCGAGTCGTGTTACTCAGAGCATGTATGGGCAAGATAAGAGGGGTCGAGAGAGGGACAGCTCCCAAGTCTCTGAGTAAGAAAGCTAGGTTCGTGGTTAAGTGTTTCGTGTGTGTAGTGTGAATCGGTGGTGGACACATCGCAGTTTAAAATTCCAAGTCCTCCCTTTATAGTTCAAGGTGAGGCTCACAGAGAGGACATGCGCATGTAGTGATCAAGAAGTCGTGGCCTGCCAAGGGGTTGGGACGCTCCCCGAAGCGCCCGTGGTGCACCAGAAAGCAGACGCCATCGCCCCTCCTTGGCCTTGTAGCCCTTTCGTAAGCAGGCTATGCCCGAACGGGTTGTGCGGTTTAGTTGACCAGAGGTACTCAAAGTCAAATGCCGCCTATGTGGAGCCGTCATGGAGTCGCCAGCGCAAGTGGGCTGATTCCCGACGCCCCCGGTTTGTCTTTATGGATGTTTTCTATTCGGCCGCCGTCCGTACCTTGGCCACGTGGGTATTTGAGCGGCGCCTTTATTCATACCAGTCGGATGCACCGCCATGGGGCGGTATGGGCCCCGCTCTTAACGGAGACGCACACACGGGCTTCCATACGCACAAAACAAGACGGGGGTCAAGACCGCACTGTCCGTTGGAGGCGTGGGAGCAAATAAAATGCCCCTCGGTTACTTGGCGGCCCCGCCCCTTTTCTACCAAAGAGTATGCGACATATCCCCCGCGGATCGCTACGAAATCAGCATGGCCGCCTGCCTTGGCAGAATTTACGCATTAGGCCCCCGACTTTCGCCGACGTGGTCGGACGTTTACTCCCCCCCGGGCGGTAGGTCGGGCGACCAGAGTTTGCCCCGGGGTCGATCTCCGGCGGTGGCTTTTATCCCGTGGCCTTAGTTGGTTGCCGCGGGCCGGGCCTCGAAATGCTTTTGTTTCGTGGCCGTGGGTCGGGCCACGAGGACCCCGACCGGGCAGGTGTTTTTTGTTTTGAAAGTCGCTTTTATGCCGGTCCTTAGAGGGCCGTGGTTTTGACCCCGACACATCGCATTCCTATAGATCCCGAGATAACACCCTTTTAGAGAACCATAACGTAGATTGAATAATGCGATGAGAGAGGTTGTTAAGAAAGAGGTTTTAAAACTGTTACATGCCGATCATATATCCCGTGCCACACAAAGAGTGGGTAAGCCCCTCAGGCAAGTTGTGCCTAAAAAGGGAGGCATGACAGCTTGTTAAAAATGACAAGAATGAATTAATTCACAAAGAACTGCCACGGATGGCGGATGTGTATTGATTACCAAAGCAAATAAGGCAACAAAGAAAGATCATTTTCCACTTCCCTTCATTGATGAGATGTTGGAAAGATTGGCAAATCATTCTTTCTTTTGTTTCCTTGATGGGTATTTAGGATATCATCAAATACCAATCCACCCCGATGACCAAAAGCAAAACCACATTCACATGTCCATACGGAACTTATGCTTACCGTAGAATGTCTTTTAGACTATGTAATGCTCCAAATTTCATTTAAAGATGCATGATGTCTATATTTTCTGATATGATTGAAAGTTTTCATGGATGACTTTTCTCAGATATGGAAAAAACTTTTGATAAATGCCTTGAAAAACTTAGATAAGGTTTTGCAAAGATGTGAAGAAAAGTACCTAGTTCTTAATTGGGAAAAATGTCATTTCATGGTTAGAGAAGGGATAGTACTTGGACATTTGGTGTCCGAGAGATGGATAGAGGCAGACAGAGCTAAAATTGAAGTAATTGAACAACTACCTCCTCCCCGTTAATGTGAAGGGAATTCGAAGCTTCCTAGGTCATGCAGGCTTTTATGTATCGGTTCATACATAACTTTTCGCACATTGCTAGACCTCTAACAAACCCGCTAGCTAAGGATGCTCCCTTTGAATTTGATGATGCTTGTTTAAAAGCTTTTGAAACCCTTAAGAAAGCGCCATCTCGCACTCAATCATTCAACCCCCGATTGGTCGCTACCTTTGAATTGATGTGTGATGCAAGTGATTATGCCGGGGGGTAGTTTTGGGACAAGCTAAGGAAAAACATCATGCAATAGCATATGCTAGCAAAACTTTGACAGACCTCTACCAAAAAAGAGCTTTTGGTCGTTGTTTTGTTATAGACAAGTTTAGATCTTACTTAGTAGGAGCAAAGGTAATTGTTTATACCGATCATGTCGCTCTTAAATACCGCCACTAAGAAAGATGCTAAACCCCGACTCATAAGATGGATTTTGCTACTCCAAGAATTTGACTTAGAAATAAAAGATAAAAGAGCAAGAGAAAACCCCCGTTGTCGATCACTTGTCTAGAATGCGCTTTTAAGAATGTGCAGAACTACCAATCAATGACTCTCGAGACGACACGCCTACGCCATCTCCGTGTCGATCCCCGTGCGCCGAATATTGTCAATTTTTTGGTTGTAGGATATGTACCACCAGAGCGGATAGAGAAAGCTTATTTATGAAAGTCATCTACATATATGGATGATCCTTATCTCTTCCGAGTATGTGCCGATGGACTACTCCGAAGATGTGTGCCTACCGAGGAAGGACTACGTATCATTGAAAAATGTCACTCATCACCATATGGAGGTCATTCTAACGCATTCCTCGAACCCATGCAAAGATCCGCAAAGTGGATTCTTTTGGCCAACCATGTATGAAGACACCAAGAATTTCGTCCGAAGATGTGGAGCATGTCGAGGCACGGCAATATCAACTCAAGAGATGCTATGCCCCTCACCAACAATCTTCGATCGAGCTCTTTGATGTCCGGGGAATCGACATATGGGATCATTCCCCAAGTCCGCAACTATGAGTACATTCTAGTGGCAGCTGATTATGTCTCAAAATGGGTAGAAGCACCCATGCAAAGTCGCCAACTCTACAAATTCCAAGAAGATGTTTCGTAAGACAATATTTCCAAGATTCTGTTCCAAGAATGGTAATTAGTGATGGAGGAACTCTCACTTCATTGTTCAGAACTACTTAATGAAGCAAGAGATTCAACATCACGTGGCTACTCCTTACCATCCTCAAACAAGTGGCCAAGCCGAGACTTCCAATAAGCAAATCAAAAAATATCCTACGTAAGACAAGCACGAGAATCGGGCCGTGGTGGGACCGCCGGTTCCCCACCCCAGACACGGCCGGTCTCCCCAGGTGCCGCGGTCCGCCGCCTCTCGGCGGCTTGTTCCGTTAGGGTTCTCAATATTCGGCCGAGATCCGTATCCGCCGCCCGCCTTATCGCGATAGATGCTCTGATAGATTAGATGGAATGACCCCTACCCCAAAGAACTGTGACTATATAAACAAGCCCTTAGGGTCATTCTCCCCCTCATCCCAAGAGCTTTCCTCTCTTAGCCCCAAAGAAGGAAGCTCTCCAATCTCTATCTCCCACCAAATGGCCAACCCAAGCCTTCCCTACACCGGGTTTAAGAGCCGAGGAGGTCCTCCCATCGGGCGATCATCCCGCCAAAGTAGCCAAGCGGTGGTGCCACCGGGCGATCGCCCCGGTACCATCGGCGAGGTCGCCCGAGCTCGACCTCAAGGAGCTCCACTGAGGAGGCGCGCCGCCAAGCCATCGTGAGGCCGACCATTGCACCTCCAGCCTCCTCCGCCGCCGAGATAAGCCTCGCCCGCCGGGTCGCCTAGCATGTCTCTCTCCTGTGGCACCAAGTTACTATCCGCAAGAGAGGGGAGAGGCCGGGGTGTCACCACCAAGTTTGGGGGCGGTGGATCGGAGCGAAGTACACCACGTAGAAGGAGCGAGTGACTCGATGGTGTACGGGTGGATCCAAGCAAGGTCAAGTTCCATCCACCACCAAGAGCCAACCCGAGCCGCCGAAGAAGAAAGCTAGAGCTGCACCACCCCCTCGTCACCATGACTTAACCTAGCCACGCCGGAGACTAGGATAGATCTCAGAGGGGTCGCACGCTTGCCCGAGGTGCTCGACACCCCCGACCACGGCCGTGGCAACGATAGCTAATCTAGAGTCAAAACAGAGGAGATGCTGCCTCAAGAATAAGGCGTCAAGGCTAGGGGTTGAGGAGCCGGAAAAGAAGGAATAGAGATAGAGATGTATAGGCACACGTGAGAGTCGGCTCTTTTAGTTTGCTTAATTAGTTCATTAGTTAGTTTGATTAGTTCAATTAGTTAATTCATTCTTTCATCGGTAATAAATGTGCCTCATTTATAATAAAGAATCAAGTTTTAGAGTCATCATCTCTCTAGATATATGTTTTGTTTTGTCTCCACCTTGTTGTGCATAAAAGAAAACAGAAACAAGTGTGGGGGAGACAACCAAAGAAAGAATACGTAAGAACATCTACAGAGCCAGCACGCACTCCAAAGCACTCTCATTTATTAAACAACCGAGCTTAATTGAATGTCCTTTAATGAAACATGATTACACCTCAGATGAGTGGCTTAGTCATAACTTAAGGCAAGAATCATATAAATTCATCTATCAGACACTTAGTAAAATGCTGGGAACTCTTTATAGAGACCCCAATGCTTCTTAAGTTGTTGACAAGTATGAGATAGTGAAATATGAAAACCTGAATTTCTCCGCCTAAGTATTGAGCATTTATTTCAAAAACACAAAAACAATAGCTAAGCTTACTCCTCTCAGAGTTTTAAAATACCTATAGAGCCATACATGATCATAACTTGCTACATAAGTTACTTATTTTGCACCGAGCCCCGGCTGCCTTTTGAGACCCGTGTTGTAGAGACTTATCATGCTCAAGATCAAGATCCACTTACACTCCATATATGCACTACCCCTACATCGGGGTAGGCGCAGTTTTTCCATCCACATAGAAAATATGTCGCCTTACACCGAGAATACGCACCCAAAAAGATTTTGATAGGATTATGCTCATCTATGCTCTAACATTATCGTAAATCTCTGCCTTGCATAAAGTTTTCGGCAGGATGACATGGGCTATGCAAAAGAAAAAGGAGAGTTAAAATAGAAAAAAAATGAACAAGGGTCCAAACGTTAAAGAACAAAAGGCACAAGGATGCCTAGCTCTAGAAAAAGAAAGAAAAGAAAAGAAAAATTCAAGATAGCCCATTGTCTCCCAAGCACTCCAATTCAAGCAAGAGAGATGTATCCTTCAAAAAGTATGAGCATAAGTAGAACAGATAGCCACCATATATTCCACGCACATGCACATCTTGATCTAAGAGTATGACACTTCTCTCCTTGGGACTCTTTACCCGGCTCAAGAACGCAAGGTAAGTATACTATTCCTTGTTAAACCTTCAAACTCCACATAAGCCTATTAGAGGTAGGTTGTAAGGAAGGGCATCACTCATTCATGCCTAAGTGAGATCCATAAATACCACATATGATGAGTGATTTGAGAGAACCACATTGAGGAGCAAAAGTTAGCTACATATTTATTTCAAAAAATTTTACAAAAATCTCCAATATTCCTAGCAAAGAGATAAAGGTAACTGCTTGATCGTTTCTACTTTTCAACTTCTCAAGTTGTTTGGTAGACACTTTTTGATCTCACAAGGCAGGAATCACTACAAGAGATCAGCCTTCAGGACCATTAATGCTTCCGACCACCACAAATAGTCATAGAAGGCTGGTCATAAAAGACCTTCAGGACCATTTTTTGTGACTATTTTTGATTTAGACCATTTTGTGACAATTATTCGGTCACGCATCCGAAATAGTCACAAAAATGGGACAAAAATGGTCATGGCTATGTCTTTTTATGACCAAATTTCTTCGGACCAAATAAAACCAAGAAAATGGTCACGTAAGGCCTCATCACTTGTAGTGAATCACCGTGAATGAGCATATGTTGATCTCTTCGCCCTAAAGCTATGTTTGATCCAACCTTTTCTCGAGGACGAGTAAAAGCCTAAGTGTGGGAGTGTTGTTGACTTGGGTCCCCAATGATCAAATCCAACCGCCAACTAATCTTCTAAAGTGATATAAAATTAATCCATCTACCTAGAGTAGGGCTTTAACTAACGAATTTCACGAAGTTTTGGTGAATCAATGGTTTTGGCATAAAACGCCGAAAAGACACACTTTTGAGCTACACCGCAATGTAGAATGCCGTAATGGACACCACGGTAACACAGAACATTCCGTAAGAGACGAAAGGTACCACACCGAGCCAAGGGCCCGGGGGCAGCCAGCTGCATCGGCCGGTTCGGCCCCGACCGGCGGTCTCGGGGCCACCCCCTGCCTCGCGCCCCGGTTCGCCCGGGCTTTACTCCACCGCCTTTGAGGAACGATCTCCACCATCCGTCAAGGTTGGTTTGATCCAAGGGCTCACGTTGATTCGCTAGGGCTATAAAAGGAGAGGCACACCCCCCGAGGGAGAATCCAAGAGAAGAAGAGAAGAGCTTTAGCTAGAAAACCTAATTAGGATTCCTGGGAGGTGTCCCTTGAATGGATGACCTCTCGAGTTAGTATTCCACGAGAGAGTTAGTTCTATACCTCTAGAAGCTTGTTCTTCGTAGGAGAGAAATAGAGTTTAAAGAGGAAGTTTTGAGGAGTATCGGCCCTGGTTTGCTACCTCTTACGGCTTGTATCTAAGACTACTTTGGAGTCAACTGTTTCAAGTAAGTAACATTGTTTATTCTGCTTTTGCTAGTTTACGACTCTTTTGAGTACTTTAATCCTTGTAGCCTTGGGTTAGAGTAGTATTCATAGTGTAAGCTGGTGCTTAGACTGCGTTACTCGTAGATGTACCCTATTGTCCGTATTTGGTGGTAGCTCATGAGGTGACTTATAGCTTCGCTGAATCTTACTTATTCCACTATCCCGCCAAGAGGCCTAGCAGAGAATAGTTGGTAGTTAAGTATAGTTCCCCGCCTGCGGCTATTCTATCCAACTCCCTAGTGAAACATTTTAATCATAATTTACTTGAGCCCGAACTAGAAGCTCTAGTTGTCCCCCTCTATATCCCTACCTTCTACAAAATTTTGTTTGCTACCTCCGCCTGGTTAAGTGTAGTTTAGAAGACCCTCACACATCTTCCTTTGGGTTCGATATTAAACCGGGTATACTTATCCTAAGTGAAGTGCTACAACGATCCGCGCGCTATGAATTATTCAAGAGGCATTAGCGATACCAACAAAGTAGAAATCAATTGTTCAACCTTTTGGCGGTTCCACACGAACAAGACAAGGGTGATATCAAGAATCCGTGGTGTCTCGAACATTCACGACCCATCAACAATGGAGCCCCGCCATCTCACAGTTCATATAAACATACATTACTCTAATCTTGTGTAGATTGGAGAAAAAGATCATCGCCACAAGAACTCAAATCTCATCATGTGTGACGAACAAAGATGCTACACTACTCACGTAGTCTATTGTGAGTCATGGTAAGTATGATCAAGAAAGGTGAGAAAGTCTTGCTCATAGACTTTAAATTTGATGAGTAGTTATCCTCGGTTGCATTCCACCGCATGTTTACTTTGAATAATCCATGCATTTACTCCATCTCATATCACATCCACAAAGACGTTTAGTTCTATGCACACATACATATCACTTGCATCTCTACATAAAAATAAAAAAAAACATTCTCACCCATACATGATCATGCTTTCATCTCTATTTGAGTAAATTACTATGTGCTCTCATGCTTCCTTTGTTTGTTATAAGCAGGTTTTTGGTTTTGAAGTACCGATCATACTTCCATATGCTTTTAAATTGCATGGTGCTTAGGTTAAATAGCCCGCTTTAATAAACAAATTAGACATGGAGTCCTGGGTTTGATTATTGAACTAAAAAACTACTTGTGTAGACATTGGTTATCTTTGTTGACTAACCCCCAGAAACTTTCAAATTCAATACGGTAAGTCAAGAGATAAACTCACACTAGAGATGAATCATGTTTGGCAATAACTATGTACAAAGAAGACACGTCATCCTTCGAGAAGAATTGTAGTATCAATGTGTAATGTAATCGACCAATTTATATACAAGCTTAAGTGAAAAATCACTTCGCTACACCGCAACGCTGCCACTTAAGCCATTATAAACCCGTGAGTCCTGAAATCTCGAAGGATTTCAAACCAAACATCATAACTAAGATCGTATAAGTTTAGCGTCACCATTCACACGTTACAACATTTCACAAATAGTTCGACAACATCAAAGTGCGAAAAATAAAGTTATTACGTACTCAAGTTCTTAAAATCCGAGTAGCGAAAGCAAAGTAGTTTTTGAAGCTCAAGCCAAACGATTTTTAAAGATTAATATAGTGCCACCTCGCAGTCTATCCATCAAAAGCAGCTTGGGAGAATATTAAGATTTAACCTTGCCCAAGGTCTTTAGTCCATGAAAAGACAGTAGCACAAAGCATTCGTAGAAGGTATGTCCGTCACGCACAAACAACAAGCGGGAAAAACCCCTGAGTACGAGAAGGTACTCGCCTAGACTTACCCGACCGACCAAAATAAAAGACTTCAAGGAGTATGACATGCTTTATCCGGGGATATTTTGACTCTTTTGCAAAAAGGCTGTAATAACATTTAAAGTGATAGCTCAGTTTTTAACCATTCCTATTTATGCTAGGTGAGCACCTATACTATGCATCATAGTATATTAGTCATGATTAAGCAATCAAGTAGTAACCATAATCATAATCATCGCTTAACCCATCATCATCATAATCACATTCCTTAGTCATTATTACGATGCTGCAGCCCAAGTCAAAGTGTTCACTGTCCAGAACGATGGCGATTCAAATCGACACTACCGAGCTCGTGGGGGTATTCTCACAATAAACCACACTCACCCGCCGCGAGCTACGCATCACCGTGGCACGTGACCGAAAAAACAAGTACGCTGACTGCAAGATAGAACCACCGCCCATCAAAATGGACCGCCTCGATCGCCTTAGGCCCATGCCGACCCTCTGATTTACTCTTCGCAAGCCCCCCGTGGTCCCCATCCATCCCAATACTCAAGGCGAATCCGACGAGAACCGCCCGATAGTGTTAGGGCTTAATCTGCCGAAGTGCTTATCCCGGCGCCTAAGTATGAGGCATGCTCAATATGACTTATGCACAAACAACGGTGATGGTTCCTTAATCGATTACTGCATCGGAATCACTATGGCCCAACAACCCCACAAGACTCCTCCGTCCTGGCCTCCATTTATCATAACCATAACCGATGATATCAACATAAGCTTTTCCATCAATCATGAGTAACCACCTATACTTCATGATGACAAAGCAAACCATTACCTAACTTTTACCGCCTAAGCAAGCTGTTTCGCTTACTCGCCCTAGGCTAGCGTGGTGTAACAAGGTGGGATAATTCAATGGTAAATCAAGGATATAATGCGCCAAGGGTTTCATTACTAACCCTATACTTAATGCAACAAACATAAAGCATAATTAGACCGTTAGAAAGC
>JADLZL010000457.1:0-18388 GCA_015844335.1 Chrysopogon serrulatus | reverse complement strand
AAAATTGTCAAATTTATGCTTTTGTTCGTGTTGCAAATTAATTTCAAAAAAGAGAAAACCCACATCGCGAATGGCTGACCCTGTTTTCGGCCCTGCTACGACCTGACGCCCGCACCCCTCCAGCGCGGCTGCCTGCGCACGCTGCGCGACATGGCCGATGCAGCGATCATGTAGCGTGGCGGCGATCTCTACGGCGGACGAGGGGCCGCCACGACCGCGCTTACACCCCGCGGCGCCTCGCGCCGCTCTCGCTCTCGCCTCGCCTCCTCCCTCACTCTCGCCCTCACTCACACGCAGCATGGCGCAGCTCAGCATCACGTGGGCGCTAAAGTACGCCCAGTCGTGGCGGCTTCTGCCGTGTGAGCCACGCCGCTTCGCTAGAAGCCGCCAATCGCCCGCCTCACCTTACTCCACCTCCCTAACCTCGCTGAGCCGCCCGATCGAAACCGCACGGTAAGGGGCCAATTTGAGCCGCCTCTCTCTCACTGCATCGTCTGGAGCTCGCGGAGCTCGTGGCTCGACGCTTACGACGTCCCTTCCTTCTTCCTCTACACCTAGCCGCGTGCGCTTTCTGCTGTCAGAGGTCGCTCGTCGCGGGTAGTCGAATCGCGTTGTGCCGTTTAGGGCTTTTCGCTTCGCGGAACGACGCCTTCGTGATCCGTGTCGTGCTCGCCGCCGCTGACGCACGCAGCTCGCCGCCGTCCTCTCCGAATCCAGGGTGCGTTTTCGTGCAGTAGTTGCTTCGTCTTTTGTTCGCGGAGACTTGCTCACGCCTCGCCCGTGCCTGTCATGGCTGGAGACGGCAAGAGCCGCCGCCGCACAGCCCGCCGCCTACAAACACGGATACGTCGAGGAAGGCGCGTATCCGTATCCGTCTACGTATCGGATACCGCACACGCACATCGGATACGCGAATGTGATCGTATCCTAAAAAGTATCGGTACAAATTAGAAAAATCTGATACTTCCTCGATACGTATCCACTTCGATCGATATGTATCGCGCCGCACGCGAGATAAATGCAACGTGCGGCGTCATGCGCGCACTTCGCAGCGTGTGCGCTTCTTGGCGGCCACCGGCTCGGCATTTGCTGAGCTCCTTGCTAGCCCAGCAGCGCCCGTAGCACTGCACGCCTTTGCGTCGGCCGTGCGCTTCACTAGGCTGCGTCGCCCGTGCCCGCCCGTCGCCTTGAGTGCTGCCTGGCCGTCGTGGAGGCACGCGCCTGCGCCCAGATCTCAGCGTGGCGTGCCCATTTGCGCATGCAGCCCGCCGCCTACTGTCCGGGCCCGCTCCTGCACCTCGCCGTCGGCAAGCCAAGCGGCGGCCCGCTTGGCACGTGCGCAGAGCTTAACACGGGAGCGGGACCGCGGCGGCGGCTAACGAGTGGGTGGGATACTAGGGAGGAGGAGAAGCCGGTGTGTTGCTAGGGGTTATGCCAATAATATGTCACGTTTTGGGCTTAGGCCAAAAATACTCTTACGGGTCTCTTTCGGCCTGTTTTTGTTTGGAGGCTAAATGCTCATGCTTAATTATTAATAATGACTGTTTTCTACTTGCAATGTTTTTATTGTTATTAGTTTTAATATGCATCATTAATATATATTTTAAAATAGTAAAAAGCGTATCAGATGTATCAGTTTTTAGAAAATTGTTGTATCGATATCACGTATCCTTCCGATCTTCAGATCTGGTGCATCCGTATCCAGTGCTACTTGGGCGCCGCCACGCCGCATGTGCTCGCGCCGTTAGGGCTCGCCGACCAACAGACACCACACCCGATGCGGCAGTGCGAGGAACACGTCGGTGCCTTTGGCGGGGCCTCGCCGGTCGGCGGCTATGCTTATGATGCCGTCCCACTCGGCTCCATCGGCAGGTGGGCCATGGACCAGCGGGTCCCGCCGTGCAATGGCTCACAGTCCCCCCGGACCGAGTCTATGGGCCCGGCTAGGGTTCGGTTTTTGATTTAAATGTTTTCTAGAAATTGATTTAAATGCTTTTTAATTCATAAGCGCACATATGCGATCCAATTTGGTGAGAATTGTTTTGCTAGGCTTCTAATGAGTAGATCTACCTGTAAAAAATATGAAATGCCATTTTTGTGATGTTTTCTGTGTAGATTTATTTAATTATTTAAAAGGCTAAAATATGTTTAAATGCATGATAATTTGTATATTGCTCAGAAAATTGTGATTCCTATTTTGTTAGCTTTGTTATGTAATTTACTTTCTAGGAAAATATGTAACATGTAGTTCCTATGAAAAATATGGAGATATGATTTAAATGCATTTCTAGGCTGTTTCTTTAATGATTTTTAGTAATTATCTATAAGGAGAAATGGCTTGACAATTTTTGATGACTGCTCTTGTGCTAATAAGTTCTAAAGAAAAATATGAAATCTATTGTTTGATACTTTTCACTGTACTAAGTAGTTAAATGTGCTTTTTGTCCTGTTGCTTCATCTTTTTGTGTAGACTGTTGTACTTAGTGAAATATGATGAAAATTTTATCATGGATTGTTTTGGAATGATGTAGCTACTGTAATTTTGTAGTTTTGTCCGAATCGGCCTAGACAGGTCACAGTTCAAGCCTTTAATTTCACATGAAATGATAAAGTTCTTTTGGCAATTGTTTTAATAAGTTTAATATTGCTTGAGCACTTTTAATTATGTAATGCTTGCTGGTCATGTAGTTATGCAGTACCATGTCTGTTATGTGATGTGTGATTTATAAGTAGTGCTAGTTCTCTTTTATGCATGTCTTTGTGTATGTGTGTGCATGCACACACCCACCTGCTTTATGCTCTTCTCTAACAGTTAGAGAAGAGATTTGCAGATACTCAGTAAATAAAATAGATTGTTAGTAGAGAGGATATATGCACATACTCTATCAAATAAGATGTTAATCATACTCATTCATGAGCATCGCTGTCATTCGTTATACTTATACATGTGCATCATCATATAGGTTCACAGGAGGGCCCCCAGCCTCGAAGTTCGAGAAGTTTCCGTCGGAGGAGCAGCAGCCGAGGTTCAGGGAGTGCGGGAGGCGGAAGGGAAGATGCCCGAGTGCTGAATCACCGAGCCGGCGACTTTGAGCAAGGCAAGCCGGAGCATTTACTCACCTATGCTTTCTAACGTCTATTTATGCTTTATGATTGATGCATTAAGTATAGGAGTTGTGTGTAACCATTGACGCATTATATCCTTGTTTATCCTTGATTATCCTATCTTGATTACTGCTAGTCTAGGTCGAATTATATTGCTTAGCTTACGGTAAAAGTCGGGTGATTTTACGTCACCCGAGCATAGGTAGTTACTTATGATTGAAGAAAAAGCTTTATATTGATATTATCAGTTCTTGGTTATCTTGTGGTAATTAGACCGTAGTCTTATGGGGTTTCGGACCATAGTGATTCCGCTCTATGTCGAATAAGGACGTGCGGCCGCTAGCGCTGCTCGAAGTCATGTTGAGCGATGCCTCACACTTAGGTCGCTCGGGAGCAAGTCCTTCGCGACCGCTGGTTTGACCGTATTTCGCCGGTTCTCGATCCGTCTACGCACCGTATTGGAGATGGATGGGGGACTACGCACGAAGAAGAGTGAGTCCGAGGTCCGAGCGATGGCCGGCTAAGAGCGATCGGGTGGCAGGTACCTGATTCACTCGCCGAAACGCGTTTCTCCCGAATACTGCTGCCACGATGACCTGTAACTCCACTTCACGCCAAGTGAGTGTGGTTTGTGTGAGGAATACCCCTAGCTTCGCATGTGTGTCGATTCGAATCGCGCATCGTTCACGAATCGCAAAGAACACTTGACTTGAGACTGCGCCATCGTAGTAATGATTATGGAATGTTGTGAATGATGATGATGGATTAAGCTAATATGATTATGGTTACTACTTGAGTGCTTGATCATGATTAATAAACTATAATGATGTATAGTAGAGGTGCCTCATCTAGCATTAATGAGGATTGGATTAAGCCGAGTCAGTTACTATAAAATGGTTACCACCGGCTTTCCTCAAGAAATGAGCCGAGCTATCCACGATAAAGCACATGTCATGCTCGCCAGGTCTATTTAAATCGATCGGCGGGTAAGTCTAGTGAGAGTACCTTCTTGTACTCGTGTCCAGCTTGCTGCTCAAAAGAGCGCATAATGCCTTCCACTCCGGCATTGTGAGACCTACTATATCCAATGGATTAGTACCCGGAGGGCATGGTCGCTCTTACTATTCTTTCCACACTTGCTTTTTCTTTTGTGGATTGATCATCGAGCGGCACTATATTGAACTTTAAGTGTGTGTGGGTCAAGCTTCTTTACTACTTTACTTCAAGCTACTTTGGAATCGAGACTTGGTTTAGCCAACTAGCTTTTATTTCCGCACTCGATGTTATCGAACTATTTGTGAACTATTGTAGCGTGTGAATGGTGACGGCTTAAACTCGTCAGACGATCTTGGCTGATGATGTTTGGTTTGAAATCGCTTCGAGATTTTCTAGGACTCACCGGCTCATAAGGGCCTCAAGTAGTAGCTAATTAAGCCACGCGGGCGACAGTGATTTTTGTACTTATATATATAAATTGGGCGGTTCTCATATACACAACTAGTACTATTGTTGAAAAGAAATATTGCTCGCACTAAAAACTAGTGGTCCTAGTACCAACGAGTGAATTTACGCAAGGGCAGCTGCCAACCCCGGATGGTGTGTAAAGAAGGACACAAGAAGGATTTGCATGGTCTCGGCACCAAGTGCCTCGTAGGTGGGAGTGTGCAAGCCCCGCGCGAGAGAGGAGCTCGCCCCAGGTCTCGTTGTGAAGAGATGAGTGGGTGTGTGTGTGTGTTTGTTTGCCAAGGAGATTGCTTGACTTGCTTAGTTGGATTCACACTGTCTCGGAAGGACTCCCGTCTTTATAGCCTAAGTGAAGGAGGACGGGCTTTCACAGAGCATGCTGCTGTTTGAATAGGAAAGACGGTGGTGGGCGCCGCTCATCCCTGCCGAGGCCTTGGGGGGCTCCTCTCTCCTTGCCGAGGCCCCGGGTGAGGGCGGCAGGCGGTGTCTGCCTTGCACGGCGCCACATGGGCGCCGCCCCTGGAGCTCCGCCTCGTCTTTGGCGAAGGAGGGGACGTCCCCTCCCCAGGGTCGTGCGGCGCCATGATGAGCGTCCCGTGAATCGTGGCCCGTCAGAAGCTTTGACTCACCGGTTCCCCGAGGGCCGCGGCATCGTTGTCGATACGGCGTGGCCGATGTAGAGATACAGCCAGACAAATATCTGCCCCCTGGCTCGGGAAGCCTCTGGTGTACAAAGTGGGTCGGGCACCGAAGACCCGGCCGGCCGGCAGGTGGCGCTGCAGCCTCGCCCGGATGATGCGGCATGCTCCGTATTTGGACTTCCTGATGGGACTGGGCATGTGGGTTAGTCATCATGTCGCCCCTACGCTGGGAGGCACGGCCGCCACCGTAGGGATTGCGTAATCGTGAGCGGGCGCCAGAGGTGCAGAGCTGGATCGGACGGGCCTCCCATCCGCGCCAGCTAGCCGCCACCGATGGGGCCACCGTGGGAAGGCGTAGAGATATCGCCAAGTCGCGGTCGGGCCTCTGACCAGTGATGCGCGCTGTCGCCTCGAGGCCTTAGCTGCGCCTCGGCTCAGCGGGACGGGCGGAACTCGCCCGAGGCCGGCCGCCAGTGAGGCCTCTGCGAGGCGGCAGTTGGTGCCCGGCCCGAGTGCCTCAAGCAGTGAGGGCCTCTGGCCGACGGAGCTGCCCCGACGCCGCCGCGCCCGAGAGGCTCTGGCGAAGCCTGGCAGCACGGCGCCCGAGGCCTCTCGCCGTAGAGGGCTCTGGGCGAAGCCTGGAAAGCGGACGCCTCGCCCGAGGCCTCTACGGGAGGCTCTAAAGCAGAGACGGAAAAGAACTCGCCCGAGGCCTTGGTAAAGGAGGCTTGGACGGGCGGAAAGTTAGCATTTACTTGAAGTCCCCTGCAGCGTGGCCTCTGGGGTGTTAGTGTGTAGTGCGCCGGGCCTTGGGCAAAGCCGTGGCTTTTGTTACCGTGGCCTAGTTTCGCTTGGGCCTAATTGTTAGGAGGGCCCTTATTTTGTCCCCGACAAGAGGCCCCCCGGCCTCCGAAAGGGAACACTGCTCGCCGAGGCTGAGGTCGTGTTTTAGTCTAGTTCATGCCTGCCAGGCCGCTAGATGCTCTAGGCGTTCTCACGCCGGGCTGCGAAAGACCCCGGGGCGGTGTGGGGCCCCCCGAGGCCTCTGGAGGGGGCGTGAGTGATCCTTCGAGGGCTTGTACGTGCTTGGCGAGGGCGCTCTCGCCTCCTCGCAGATCAAGCTCTCCGGCGCTGAGCACTCCGCCGGTAGTAGCCCCGAGGCCTCGAGGAGTGTGGGGTGCTTCCCGAGGGCTCACATGTTTCCAGCCGAGCCTGTCACGCTGCTGTCGAAGTCCCCTCGGCCCGGCTTGGCCACCGCATGACGCTGCGGGTTGATGACGCTTCCTTACTCGCCGCCGCGCCGGATAGCCCGAGCGCTCGCGGCGCTGGCTGGCCGTGCGAGGTACTTCGCGTCGTTAAACTCTCGCGGAACGCCTCGCCGCATCCCTTTCGCAGTGGGAGTGAGTGGTGGGATTTTGGTCACGCCGCCGGTGACGACGAGTGTCACACGCAACTCAGATCCTAAGTGAGCCGCTAACGGAGGATCCGGGTGAAACGCCTCGTGCCCCCGCTCGTTAGTTGGCTCGGGCCGCAGGCCAAGCTTTCATAAAGAGCTCAAGACAAAGCTCCCCGAGGCGGAGCTCGGGTCCTGGCCCTCGGCCGTGCCCCGAGGGCTCGGTGCTCTCCCACGCGATCCTCTCTCGGTGCCGTGACGGCTCTTTGATGTTACAGCGACTTTGCCTGCTGACCGCGCAGTGGCTATGCCGCGTGGCATGAGGCCGCCCTCGAAGCCGCCTCGACTTCCGCCGTCCCCGAGGGAGCCGAGCTCGACCTCGGAGATGGGCCGCCTGCACCTCTCTCTCGACTCAGCATGGCCGCAAGCCGCCCCGCCTCCTTCCCAGGCAAGCGAAGCGCTTTGGTGTGAACACTCGCCGCGGACGCGGGCGCCGCCGTGGCAGCCGCTGGATGTGGAGCGCCGCTGAAGCCGGGTGGCGCGGCCCCACTCTCTCCGGGCCGTGTGGCAGCCGCCAGGCGCTGCGCAGCTGTCTGCGGCACGTGGCTGTGATGCGCGGCGCCGCGTCGCCATCGAAAGCCAGCTGCGCCGCCAGCCAGCTCTCGCCCGCAAGTGCTCGGGATTTTAAGTGTGGAGAAAATTCTCGCATCGTGGCGTGAGTCGCCGCGGGCGCGTGTGGCTCAGTCGCCGTGCGCCGGCCAGCTCGGGCTCCTCGCGGCGACGTACCGAGCTGGGAAATCCGCAAGCGAGCACGCATTAAATGCTGGGTAGGTTGAACCGACCGGGGTTTCGGGTCTAGCCTCCTGCGCGGCCGCCTCGGTTTTCGCCTCGCTCTTTGCGCCTTGCTGCTTCCTCCTCCGCCGCCATGCGCATCCAGCATCCGCCGAGAGGGGAACGGAGTAGCGTGTAGTGAGAAAACCACCGCACCGCTCTAGCCCATCTGCCGCCATGGCGCCGAGTGTTCCCGTGATCGCCGCGCGAGGTGAGTGGGAAACGAAGCTCGCGTGACGCTCGCCGGAGCCGACGCACGCCGCTGGAAGGGGCTTCTCCGCCTCGCGCCGACCTCAAAGCCTCGCCGGAGTGGGATTAGGCCTCCGCGGCCGGCTTTACCACTGCCCTCGCACTGCCTCTCCGGCTACGTCGAGGAGCTTCACGACGCGCATGGCGAGAACGGCTCGGGATGCTCTGGTGGGGCGCCTCTGGAGGGCCATCCTCGAGTCACACTACGGCCCGGGAGCTCGCAGTAACCTCAACCCCAACTCCATCACGCCACCGGGCGGTGTTCGGCCGCTGCAGGCGGGTACCTCTGGTGCCGAGCCCCACCGGGATCTCCCCTCGAGCTCTATGCCGAGGGCGCTCACTCTGGCGCAGGGCGCCGGTAAGGGGAAGAGTGATGCCCGGCCCTGAGCTGCCGGGGAGCGTGCAGTACTCAGCGCACGCGAATCGCCACCGGGATTCCCTACATCCCGACGAGGCTCGCTCTCGCTCCAACCGCTGCCGGGCGCGCGAAGTGGCTCCGCCTCCCGAACGATTTCCGCCACTCCGGCCTCGCTCACCGAAGGTGTTTGAGGCGGAGCCCAAGCAAGGTGGCGAGATCATCGAGGAGTAAGACCACTCGCTGAAGAAGGTGTTCCCGGCCTTGGAAGATGCCGACCTGCAGCGGGTTGGATGCTGCCGGTCGCCATCGCCGCCTTCCACCAATCCGGGCGAGTCCCGGCCCCTCATGTCGAGGCGGCTTTTCCCTGCTCGACATGCAGAAAGCGGTTCCCCCGGGCTGGGACAAGGGGATGTCGTCCGGCCGAATTTGTGCGACGAGGTTGTCGAAAGCGGGACGGTAAGGAGGCGGCGATGGTGACCGACCCTTCCTCCTCTTACAAGGTCGCGATGCGCCTCACCCGGATGCCATCTCCTGGTGGTGAGTTCCTTTGATTGTGCTTGTATCGCTGATGCCCGCATCTCCCCTTTTTTTAACTCACCTTGTTCTTTTCCCTCGGCAGTGGACTGGTCAAGAAGTTGAGCTGCCAAGCCTCCCCGCCTCCGCGGTGAAGGAAAGCAACAAGGCCATTGCGGCGTGAGCGCAGGAAAGCAGGCTAAGAAGAAGGAGAAGAAGAAGGACTGAACATCCGCAAGGGAGGGTGAGAAGCGCCGCCCTGAGAAGCGGAGGCGCCGGCAGAGGGACGAGGACCTCCCCGAGCCGACGCCTCGACACCACCGCGCCGGCCATGATTTATGTGATGAGGATGACGAGAGGAGGAGGAGGACTACAGTTTTTCGCTTGGCCGCATCGCCTCGTGAAGAAAGGGAGTGGTCGCCGGCCGTTGAAGGACACCGCCTCGCCCTCACCGCCGAGGCTTCACTGGCGGCGGAGACGCAATTCGCCGGGAGGCGAAGCCCCCGAGTCATCCCGCCGTCAGAGCCCCGGTCGGGGCGGCTCGACTCCGCCTCTGAGCGGCTCAGGCGGCGGGAAGGACCGCTGAGGTGAGGCGCAGCCTCGGCCGAAGAAGCGGCGACGCTGGTGGGCGCTGATCTCGTGCCCGTGACCTCGAAGTCGTGCGGCCGAGATCTCGTCCCGAGCCCCTGGCGAAGCACGGCCAAGTGAGCCGACAAGCTTCAACTCGGCCGTCGCAGGGTAGGTGTTTGTCCTTTTAGTCTTCCGTCAGTTCCTCTTTCTTTTTCTTTTCTTTTGAAGACTCACTCTTCTTGCTACGCGGCAAAGCGCAAGACGGCCCGGCCCGGCCCCGCTTGCTCCAGCAGCAACAGGCTACAGCCAGCACGGCAGCGCCACTGCCCCAGGGTGGTGGCGCCGGCGGCAACCGAAGCGGTGATCGAGGCGCCCGGCCATGGAGAACCACCCTCCACTTGGTGATGGGAGGGGCGCAAGCGCCATGGCGGAGGCCTTGGCGGCGCCGCTGGAGGCGTGGCGGCGCCTGCCGCGGAAGCCGTGGCGGCGCGCCCCCGATGGCCACAAGACATGGTCATGGAGGAGCGGCGCCCTTCCGCCCCTAAGCCGCCGCCGCAGAGGTGGTGGAGATCCCTCCTCGGGGAGAGCCGCCCCCCGGTGGGAAAGAAGTGGTCGCTGATGCTACCTCAGCGGCAACCGTGAGCAAGTCGTCGACCGCGGGCCCGCCGAGGTCCTCCACCAAACGTGCCGTCATCAGATACTGGTCGGACCGCCGGACCCGAGACCGGCAGCCC
The DNA here is from genome assembly GCA_015844335.1 of Chrysopogon serrulatus. Taxonomy (NCBI): domain Eukaryota; kingdom Viridiplantae; phylum Streptophyta; class Magnoliopsida; order Poales; family Poaceae; genus Chrysopogon; species Chrysopogon serrulatus. The sequence goes on along the minus strand of JADLZL010000457.1, from coordinate 8,530 downwards.
ACGTGCCGGACCACGCCTTAGCTCGAATCTTGGGAGCCAGCGGATAAGTACATGAAGTCGGCTAAAAACTCCGCTTTTTGTCCGGCTTCTCGCCGATCTTCTCTAGGGACCTCCCGAATTCGTTGAAGGTAATACAAACATTGAAGCCTTACCTTGGCATGGCCAAAGGCGGCGTTGGGCTGGCGTGCCCATGTAAAAACTTGATTAGCTTTTGTTATTCTGTACGTTTTGACAAGTACAAGTAGCCCGACGAGGCCTTATGATTCATTTTCTCGTTTTTAAATTTGCTTTTCGTGCCTTTTGATTCTCGCCTCGTACTTGAATTAGGGCCCTCGCAGGAGTCAACAGTCAAAGGTGGTTAAGCAGAGGCACCTAGCACTAGAGGCGGTAAGGCGGCCTCGTGAAACTCCCGTCCTGCAAACGTTTGGGCAACCCTTCCTCAAAACATGAGGTACCTCGTCCTATGGCAGCAGTAGGAGTGTCGTAGCACATGGGCGTGAGCAACTCAGTAGCTCAACGGAAGGCCTTAAGGTTTTTGGGAGTAATCCCTCAGGTGCCCTTCTTCAAGCGTTAGAGATTTGTAACATGAACAAAAACGACTAACAAAGGAGTGTGCTTGCAGAGTGCCTTTCAGGAGGAGTTCCCCCTGTCTATTTGAGGGAGGCTGGGCTTTGATGGGTCAAAACGAGGTCTGCGCTCGGGCTGCAGGCGGTATAAGTGTAGTTGAGGTCCTCAGCCCCGAGGGCCTCGGACATGTTCTCATTTGCAGAAAATTGTAAAAGTGTTTTCCATTCTCCTTTTGAGAAGCATGGGCCCAACTATAAGTGAGCTTGGAAACTTAAGGGTAGAAGCAGCGTAGCTGTTGAATGTTCAAGCGTTGTTGAGGGACTTCCCCGTCCTCGATGGCGAAACACATCACGATGCCCGGCGAGGACTTAGTGACGATGAAGGGTCCTTCCCAAGGCAGCGTGAGCTTATGAAATCCCCTGTTGTCTTGCGAGACGAAGCACACAGATCGCCTTCCTTGAGTCTCTGGCTCGGACCCGGTCGTGGTCATGCGTCGGGAGGAGCGATGGGTATCTTGCCCGAGTGTGGGAGCGGCGTCCCCGGCCTCGTCAAGCATATCCGGCGAGTTCTCCCAGCCGACCGGTTGCGCCACTCCTCATAGGACTTGAGCCTCGGAGGGCCAAATTCCAAGGTCAGGGGGGAGGACGGGGAGGCGGTGCCGTATACCAGGAAGAAAGGCGTGGGCCCGTGGCTCGGCTCGTTTGTAGGGATCCTGAGCTCACGGAGGGACCTTCGAGGGAGCTCTGAGAGCCACCTTTTGCCGAACAGCCGGTGAGGCATTTGAAGATCCGAGGCTTGAGCCCCTTGCGGTATCATCCGTTGGCCCGTTCCACCTACCATTAAGTGCGTGGTGTGCGACCGAGGACCGGACAATGCGTATCACGGTGGTTGTCGCGAGGAAGTTTCTACAAAGCCTCGCTCCCGTGAGGCTGGGTGCCGTGGTCGGTGATGATAGAGTTCAGGACTCCAAGCGGTGGATGATGTGGGTGAAAGAGCACCGCCTTTCGGATCAGATGTTGGTGGCCCAGGCGCCCTCGATCCCACTTGGAGAGAACTTGTCGATGGCGACAAGCAAATGGAGTGGCTTCCAGGCCTTCTTGAGAGGTCCTACTAAGTCCAAACCCCACACGGCGAAGGAGGGCCATGTGATTCGGGATGGTCTGCAGGTGCTGAGCCGTAGAGTGCATCCTGACGCGTGAGTACTGGCACCCCTCGCAGGTGCGCGCAGTTGGCAGTGGGAATCCTGGCGGGAAGCGGCGCAGCCGGGGGCGGGGAAGCGGCGTGGTGGCCACACGCACCCCGGCGTGGATTTTGCCGAACGGGCAAAGGCCATCCTCGAGCCCGTGGCCTTTGCAGGACCCCGAGGGGCTCCGGCTTGTGGTCGTCCTCGATGGCGACGAAGGACTTTGCTCTTCTACGCGATGCGTGGGCACGATTGAAGTCCTCGGGAGGGTTCCCGAACGATCAATCGAGGTATAGCTTTCTCCGATCCGGCTTGGGGTCGGCTTCGGATCCTCCCGTCGATCTCCATGACCTTGGGGTTTGGCCTTGAGGACGCCTCGGAGTTCGAGGGGCCTCGGTTGCGAGAGGGACCTTGGACATCTCCCCGGCGAGTCGGAGTGAGTCTCCGTGGCCTCCTCATGTCTTGAAGTGTGGAAGTGGAGAGAGCGTAGAGTGAGTCCTTTAGTGAAGACATCGGAACCGTGGCTCTTCAGCCAGCGATCTTAGCGAAGCTACGTCGGCAGACCTCGTTAGTACCTGTCGGACGGCAGTGGTTGAGCCTCAAGGCCCTCGAACTTGTCTTCTAGGGCGCGCACCGCAACTGACGGTATCGCACGTCCATCTTGGGGTCGATGGCGGCTTAGGTCTTCAGGCCTGGTCGATGACAAGGCTGAGAGTCCCTCGACATCAAGGAAACTTGATGCAGGGTCGATGGCGATCTTCAACGATTGAGTGAGGCCCTCGTATTACGCCATGTTGTTTATTATTTGGGAAGTGGGGCGGATTACGTGTCGCATGTGCACCCGAGGGGAACAAAGGAGACCCGGCGCCGGCTCAGTCTTCATCGAGGACCCGTCAGAAATACATCAACGACACTCACACAGGCCAGGCGTGACGAAGTATCGGTCCACTCGGCGATGAAGTCACCAAGACTTGAGACTTGATGCCTTCCTTGGCGCGTAGGAGAGGTGTCCCCCATGAGCTCAACGGACCCATTGGCGACCCGCCTGAGACTTCCCGATTTTGGAGGATCTCCCCCAACGGGAAGGAGGAAACCACAAATCACTTGGGGGGGTGGCCGTCAAGTAGTGTCGGGAGCTTGCGGAGTCGGGGACCACCAGCGTAAACGGTTTTGGATCTGCGGGTAGCGGATCTTGGTCTCGGACAACACCTCGGCGATGAAGTGGTGGTCTCTAGGCCGGCGGTGTGGCCCTCCTCTCCGCCTCTCGGCTGACGATGGCCGCCTTGACTACTGCGTTGTTGCGGCAGCGTGCAGGAGGAGGGCTCCCCTTCAGTGGCCGCCGAGGATCGGGGCGCTGGTGAGGGCGGCTTTGAGAGCATGCGAGGCCTCCACGGGCCTCGAGGTCGGAGAGAGCGCTCGGACTTTCTTAGGAGGCTGATAGAGAGGCGAGGCCCTTCATCGGCCAGAGCCGTGAATGAAGCGGCTTAGAGACGCCATGGGCAGCCCAGCTTCGGCGCACACCCTGAGTCCTCGTGTCTTGCCCCATGCTCGATTACACATGATTACCTTCTCGGAGTTGGAGGCTCGATGCAGCAGACAGCGCTTGAACGAGGCATGCCTCGAGGGGACCGCAGACGCACTTCTGTTGAGCTTGACACTCTTGGCCTTGAAGTGCAGAAATGCGACCTCAAGGTCGAGAGATGAGGGATTGTCGGCCTCCTTGGTCTTGACCACGATGTGGAGTCGGCGTAGGCCTCTGGTTTCGCCCGATGTGGTCTCGAAAACGCCCAGCATACACCGGCGTCAGTGGCCTAACGTTCACGAGCCGAAGGGCATTGTCACAATGTGGTACATACCGAAAGGGGAAGGAAGTCGCGGCAGTGGGACTCCTTCATCTTGATTTGGTGGTAGCCGGAATAGGCATAAAGGAGGATAAGAGCTCACACCCCGAAGTGGAGTCGGCTATCGATCGATGCATGGTAAAGGGAAGGGGACTTCGGACATGCTTTATTTAGACTAATATAATCCACACACTCCATTTCCCTTTTTTTTTTTCTAACCCGGTCGGGGTTAGATAACCACTTCGAGGGTGGAATACCTCCCTTATTGATGAACCCGGCCGCCAAATGTTTGTTCACCTCCCTCGCCAATGGCCTGCGCTTCTCTTCGTCAAATCGGCGGAATATTTGCTTCCTTGCTTGGACCGGCGGATGTCAAGGGAGTGCTCGGCGACTTCCCTCGGAATGCCCGGCATGTCGAGGCTCCGCAAAAAAGATGTCGAGCGTTTGCGCGGAGGAAGTCGGCAGAGCACCAACTATTTCGGGTCGAGGAGCGCAGATCTTCACCGCCTTGCCGAGATGGAGAGGCGATCCAGCAGGACCTCAGCTTCACTCCGATCGGGCGGCTCGAATGCGCGGCGTGGCCGCTTGGTGTCAGGAGCCTCGGAGATCGCCCACCGACCTCGGCCGTGCTCAGGCCCTGCCTCGGCGTCCTTGCAGTTGAGCCTGCGTGTTCGTAGGAGGAGCCAACAGGTGATGACGCCATTAAGGGCCCGAGCATCTTGAGGAGAAGGTAGTAAGTGTAGTTAGACGACCATGAACTAAGCATCGCGGGTCGTCAGATCGATTCCGTGATAGGTTCCTCGAAAGTCAACCACGTCGAGAGGTGATGACCTCCTTGTGAAAGTTCGATGGCGTCCCACAGACCGGGCCAAGGTCGATCAGCCCCGCCAGGCAGCGTCTACGGCACTCACGCCCTGAGGAGCGCTTGGGCCGAAGCTGTCAGCGCTCTATCCCCACCAGCAAAGGCGAGGTTTCGAGAGTAGAGGATGTTAGGGCACTTCCGCCATCCATACGGCCACCTTGGTGAGACGCGCACGTTGCCGACAATGGGGGTCGACCACGGCGAGTGCGCCTGACTTTGGCACGTAGGAGCGGGTGGTCGAAATGCGATGCTTGAAGGTGATGGCGTCGGCGGATTTTCTGCAGTCTTGCGGAGTGGCGTGCAGAATATCTCTCGGCTCAGCGCATGGCAGTCGGCATGCGAGGTGAGGATCGCCATGGCGGTCGAGTGACCATGGCGTCAGTGGGCCTCGAGGAACTCCTCGCCTTTGTTTTCACTCCTTCTTCTTCTTGTCCTCAGGTGAAGCTTGATAAAGCGACAAAGCCAGATCGCACTCCCCCATAGTGTGCTTGACGAATTTAGTACTGGAAAGAAGGCAGCTTTTGAGCATAAGATGAAGGCACACAGGGCCCGCCTGCAGAGTCTTGATGCGGTCAGCACGTGGCGATATCGATCCTCGGAGTCCACCTCTTTCTTGCCCTTTTCCCTTTGTGCTTGTTCTTCTTGCTGGAGGACGCGGGTTGCCTCCCCCTCGGCATTGTCCTCCTTCCGCTTCCCTTTGCATGAAGCGTGCGATGGAAAATGCGGCTCCACAGCCTCCTCGCACGGGCCAAGTTCGATCAGCCACCTCGAGGAACAGCTCGTTGGGCGGTGGTCGGCATCTTCCGGCCCAACTGCGTGGGCCGAGCTCAAACTTGCCGAGTCGTGCCGTCAAGGGGATGCTGCCGATGAGTGGCGGTGCTGGAGCTACGTCGGCGGCTCCGTACTTTCTTCGAGAGCGCTGATGAAGTCACATAGCGTCTCGTCGGGCCTCTGGCGCGCGCTGCAGAGCTCCACGAATTCCCGGGCGCACGTATGTGCCAGGAAATTTTCCACAAAAGCACGACTGGCTCGGACGGTCGCGGATTGTGCGGGCGGGGAAGATGCTCGAGCCAAGCGGCGTGCTTAGAATCACCCAAGTCACGGCGGAAGGTTGCGGATGATAAAGCCGGTCATCGTCCGCGCCGCCAGGCGAGCATGCCCGAGGCGGTAGTCGTTGAAGCCAAACCTTGGGGTTCGTTTCTCCCGAGTATTTGGGTGCTTAGTAGAATATTGTCGGAGGCAGGAAAGAGAACGTCATTGCAGATCTCCATTTGGCCTTGAAAGCCGGAGATCGTGTCATCATCCTTGATCCCTCGTCGCTTCTCCAGCGCCTTCGCCTCTAACGCCTGCTGGCGGTCGCATCGGCTTGCTCCGGCTTCCCGCTGCGGCGTTGTTGGCGGCGTTGCGTGCGTCACCATCGTCGATCTTTGCCACGCGATGCGTCGAAGGCCGCTCGCGGATCGGCCTTCGCGATGGGTCTGATGGACGAAGCTTCTCGCTTCGCGTCGTGGCGCTCGCCGTCCCTCACCTCATCCCTCGGTGTACGATGCCGGGAGGCGGAGCTTCGGCCTGTGCAGACAGCGGCAGTCTCGAGATCATCTCATGAGATCATCTCGAATCAGCCGCGTCCTCAGGGGTCGATAGTTACGGCATCGGCCCAGGGCGAAGAAGCGGCAGCCGCCCGCTGACGTTATGACTTAGCGTGGGAAGATGAGGGCAGCTCTCCACCCCTCGTCGTTGGCGATCATGCATTGGCGTCGCACCTGGCGGCTTTGGCGAGCCCGCGGGGGCTAGGATTGCGTGCCGCACGGTCAGGGCATGCTGGAAATGCGCTTCTGTCTCTCTGTCAGTAACAGGCGGCAGTGTGTGGAACTGTCCCCAAGCTCCAGATCCAGCTCGATAGCGACGCCGTGGCCTCGAGGGTAGCCGTGCTCGCCCGGTCCCGGAGGGCCCGCATGTGCGGAGTTTGTGGCCCCGGCCCGGGCGGGATGTGTTAGGGTCCTCGGGGTTGCGCCGCCGGAGTCGCTCTGCGGCGGGCACGGGATCATGGGCCGCCTCCTCCGCTCCCATGGCGGTGGAAGGCGTAGCGTGCTGCGCGCGCGTGGCGAGCAGCAGTTGACGAGGCCAAATGGGCCGGGCGTGGTGGCGTATGGCGGCGGCGTTGCCGCCCGCCCACAGCGCCGCCAAGGTCCTCCTCCCGAGGCTGGCTTGGCCTCGTGGTGCGTCCGCCGCGCTCGGCGGAACGCGCCAAGCCACGGCGCCCTCCCCGACGAATGGCCGGCGAGGTCCGGGCTCTGAGCCCGTCGAGGTCCACGGACTCGGCCGGGCCGGAGAAGTTCCATGGCGTCACTGGACTCCGCCTGGACACGCGAACTCCGGAGCTCACCAGACCGGATCGAGGTCAGCTGGCTCCGGCGGCTGGAGTGGAGTGGAGTTAGAGGCGCAAGAATCCGCCCGAAAGTAGTCGCTAATGGCAGCCATTCCGGAGTAGCGGAAGGAAGCGAAAAGCACGCACAAACCCCTACCTCGGCGCCGCCAGCGCCGCGCTAAAACTAGTGGTCCTAGTACCAACGAGTGAATTTGACGTGCGTGCTCCCAACGGATGGTGTGCAAAGAAGGACACAAGAAGGATTTTTGTGGTCACGCACCAAAGTGCCCTCAGAGGTAGGGTGTACAAGCACGTGCGGAGAGAGGGGAACCGCCCCAAGTCTCAGTTTGAGATGAGTGAGTGTGTGTAAAGGCAGCTCTGCTCTCAAGCCAAGCGAGACAGCTCTTTGACTTGCTCGCTCGACTCACGCTCGGATACTCTCGGCTTTTATAGCGTAAGGGGAGTGGACAGCTTTACAAAGACAAGCAGGTTTGAATAGGAAAAGACCTGGTGGGCGCCGCCTCATCCTCGCCGAGGCCTTGCTCCCTCTCCTCGCGCCGAGGCCCTCGTGTGAGGGCGGCGGTTCTTGTCGGCACCTGCCGCACTGCCGATGCATGCGGCGCCGCCCCTGCGGAGTCGCTCGCTCTTGGCGAGCGAGGGACGCCTCGCCCGCAGGGCGGCGGGCGTGCCATGATGAGCGTGCCTGTGTACTGTGGCCCGGCCAGAAGCTAATGACTCACTCCCCGCCCGGCTCCCCGAGGGTCACGCCGCATCGCTTGTCGAGTACGGCGTGGCCGGGCGTAGGTAGATACACAGCGCCATCGGCGCGCGCCTGTGGAAGCCCTGGGTGTACAAAGTGGCCGGGCACCGGGAAGACCCACGCCGGTGTGGTGGCGCCGTGCTCCCGCCTCGTGACGCGAGATGCTCCGTATTTTGGATCTCCCGTGCATGGGACCTCAAGCATGTGGGTTAGTCATCATGTCGCCTCCCCTGCGAGCGCATGGCCGCCACAGGGATTTGCGCAGGTAATCGTGGAGCGCTCGCAGAGGTGCGTGAGTGGTGACTCGGGACGTGCTCATCCATTTCGCTGGGGCTAGCGCTACCGACACACACCGTGGGAAGGCTGCGCGTGAGATACGCCAAGTCGCTGGTCGGCCTGACCGAGTGATGCGGCGCTGCGTGTCGTCCCGAGGCCTTAGCGCGCGCTCTGGCCGGGACGGAAGGCGGGAACTCGGCGAGGCCGCCGCAGTGGCGGCCTCTGGGCGCGAGGCGGAGTAGCTAGTGCCCTGGGCTCGAGGCCTCAGCAGAGAGGCTCTTTGGCCGACGGGAGCTAGTGGACTGCCACGCCTCGGAGGCCTTCGGGCCGAGAGGCTCGGGGCGAGTCGGAAAGTTGGGCGGGACGCCGCCCGAGGCCGGCCGAGAGGCTCAGGAGGCTGAGGAGCGGAGCGCGCTCGGCCCGTCAGGGCGCCTACTGGGGAGGCCTCGGAGGCGAGCGGAGAGCGAGGACTCTCGCCCGAGGCCTTGGTAAAGGAGGCTTGGACGCGGGAAAGATAAGCGTTGCTTGGGAGTCCCATAATGTGGAGCTCGTGTTGGTGTGGTAGTCTTGCCTGGGCCTCGCGAGCCGTGTTTGATGCTGTGTGCCGTAGTTTCGCTGCTTTCTTGGGCCTGCAATCTGTGTTAGGGAGGGCTCCTTATTTTGGTCCCCGACA
>JADLZL010000455.1:0-121086 GCA_015844335.1 Chrysopogon serrulatus | reverse complement strand
GAAAAGCCACTTGCAGGGAGACTGAGATGAAGCCCTAGCCCCTCTCCCTGGCCCCCCCAGCCGGGCCGGCTGGCGGTGCCGGCCGCCATCCCGGCGCCCCGGCCCCGCCCCTGCCTCCCCGCCTCCTCCCCCACATCTCCCCTCTCCCAGCTCCACCCCTGGGCGCTGCCGCGCCAGCTCCACCCGCAGCGCCGCCCGCGCTGGAGCCCCACGGCCGGGCCGCCCCGCCTCCACCACCACCTTCCCTTCCTCCCCCACTTCTCCCATCCCTGTCCACCTCGCCCTCGCCGCCGATGTCACGCCGCGGCAGCGCGCCGCAAGGCTGGCATGAGCGCTGCCGGCGCGGTGCGCCAAGGCGCCGGAGCGTCGAGCCGCAGCCGATGCCGCCAGCCTGTGTGGCGCTCCACCGGCGGAGCTGCCGGGCGCCGCTGCCGCCCCGGAGCCGAGAAACGCCCTCGTCCCGCTGGGGTCGACGCGCCGCTGCCGCCACGGGTGGCCCATCGGCCGTCGTGGCCGTCCGCCGCGCACCCTCCCGGTCACAAGACAGAGGCCGCCGCCCCCCGTGGGCCTGGCGACACCGAGCGCCGCTGGCCGACATCGACCGTGAGGAGCTAGCCGACTCTAAGGGCTTCTTCCCCCATCCCACCCGGGCCGAGGATGCCGCCACCGTCGACCCTCCGCGGGGGTAAGGCCCCCGCCGGCAAAGACGCCGCTAGCCCCCGTCGCCCCCTCCGCCCCCACCACCCGCCCGGGACGCCGGGCCCCAACCACGCAAAGACCGCTCCGTCACCGCAGCGGCCGCCCCGGCTCCTCAAACAGGTCCCCTCCCACAGCAGAGGGGATCCTCCCACAAGCAGTTTCGGACGCTGACAACTTCCTCGGCAGCCATGACTTCCCACCACCCGCCGCGCTAGCCTCGCCGCCGCTGCCCTGCCCGGCCATGATGTCCCCGTCCAGGCAGCCCCCGCTCCCCCTGCACGCTGGCCCACAGACGCGCCGTCGTCCCCGGCTTCAAAGAGCCGTGGCTGGGCCCCTCGCCGATGTCCCCCCTTCATCCTCCCGGCTCGTTCAAAGGCGCAAAGGTGGGAGGACGGCTACTTCACGGATCGCTCGACGACGACGACCTCCTCGAGCCGGGTGGAGCCTCACCGCCGGGCAAGACGCCTCCTCCTAAAACTCCCACGCCAACGCAGAACTCGGTCATCTTGGCCGGACGTCTCTCGTTAAAGCAGGTGGCGGGGGAGGCTTGGCAACCGGTGCCACCGAGGGGACGCCGCCGTGGCCTCCCCTTGCCCCGCGCCGGAGGTTAGGCGCCCAAAGCCGCGCCCCCGCCCGCCGGAAGAGGAAGCCCGCGACCCGACCGACGCCATTTACGCTGTGTCGCCAAGGCCGTGGCCCTCCCAGCCGGGTGCCGTGCACCAACGGGGTTGGGCTCCAACCGCTGCTCCGGGCGACAAGGACGGGTGGCAGTCGCCCTCCCGCAGCACCCGGAGCCTGCGGGCGGCGCTGCGGCGACCGCACTTCGACGGGGGCGCTCCATCCCACCGGGTGGAGGGACCCAGACGGCCCGGAAGTGAAGTGGTCGGCACGCTCAACCGCCTCTCCCCCGCCCACCGAACCGTCGCCACCACCGCAAGAGACCCCCGCTACCGCTTCAATCGCAAAGGCATCAACCACTTCGCCAAGGCGAATGCAAGCGCCCACGCGCCCACCGCGGACCGGCCGCTGGTCGCCGACAGCCGCGGGTGACTCGAGGTCCTCCCGTGGCGCCCAGCCGGCCACGGCCTCACCACCGCACTCGCCGACCTCGCCACCGAGCCGGGCGCCGGCATCGCCGGGCCGAGAGGCGAACCCGAAGTTTCTCCGGGTTATCGCCACACGCCGCGACTCTTCGAGTCCCGCCGAGGACGTCCCGCGCGCCATCGCCGCGGCCGCCGACCTACAGCCGGACGAAGTCATCATCCGCCACTTCGGCTGCGGGGTCCCGCTCACCGGCACGTGGGACGCGAGATCGGCGACGGTGCCACTCAAAGGCCACGCCTGGGAGCTCGCGCGTCAGCCCACGGCCGAGGACGCACCCACGCCGAGAGGTAGTCTCCAGCAGACACCAGCCTCCGCGCTGCCTGGCGGAGCTCCCCCCGCAGGCCCACCAAGGGCCGCATACGGCGGTGGCGCCCCGCCTGGGCCGTGGCGCCGGCCGCACCCGTCCCTCTCGCACCTCGCCACCGCCAGGACTCCGACGCCCAAGATCGCAAGAGAAGATGGCGATGCCGTGGACGCCGGGGAGGGCGCCGCCGCCCTAGGAACGATTGGCCACCGCGCGCGCTGCCCCTAGGGCGCCCAGTCTCCGCGACCCATGGCGCCATGTGCTCGTGGTCGGGCCGAACGCCGCCTCGGCGCCCCTGGATTGCACTCGCGCCATCGTCGTCCACCCCGCCAGGGCGTCGCCCATGGAGCCTACTAGCGCGTGCCGCCTCCCGCATGTCCCCGGGCCGGGCGATCAACCAGGCTCGAGGCCCACCTTGCAACCCCCGAAAGCTTCCGGCAGATGCGGCCGTCATAGAGGCACCACCCCTGTCCTCGGAAGCTCCTCCGCCCCTAGGAGCACCATCGCCGGACGCACGACACGAGAGAGCCCGACCAGCCAGACGCAGCCAACGCCCGGCGGTGGGGGCGACGGAGTTCTCTCGCCACCGGGGCCGCCCATCGCGGCAAGCCGCCGAGCGCCCGTCCACCGTATGGCCGAATACGGAGGGGCGCTCCAGCGTGCCCGACGATAGCCCCGACACCTGGGACGCGGATGGCTGCCGCCGCTCCCCCGCCGGATTCGAACGGCGGCAGTGGGAAACCCTCCCCCCCGCATTGCCCAAGCTGCAGGCCTGAGGATGTGGTGGAGCCCAAATGGGCACCGCCTCGATCCTCGGGAACCCCGGCCAGCGCCCTAGGCTTGCAAGCCGCCTCCGCCAACACCTCTGCCGGAGCAAGCGGGCTCCCCGATCGCAGGTCGACCTCCCCGAGGCCTCCAACCGGAGCGACTCCGCGGATCGAGGACCTCCACCGGCCCGCCTCGAGGAAGTTCCAGCAGCGTATCCCGCGTAAGAACGCCTCACCTCTGCTGCTGCCGCCAATCTCCTAGCCATCGCCTCAGCCTGGCTGCCGGCGGAGCCGGAGAATAGCCGAGCAACCCCCCCGAGGGTGCCTGTTTCCAAGCGCGGGGAGCTCCTCGCCGTGAAGCGCTTAGGATTCTTGGAGGAGGGCGCGAACAGAGCCAACACGGCGACGAAGAAGGCATACGATAGCATCTTCGTGGACAAGCTCTCTGCATCGCACGCCGAGGCCATCAGGGTGCTCTTCGCCGATCCGTCCAGTCCGGCGCGGCGGAGGAGTCGCGGGGGCTCCCACACCTAGGCGACCCCGAGGCCGAGACGGCCGACCTACGTCGTTAATCCGCGAGTAATAGCTTCTAGGCCTGGCGCTTAGGGAAGAGAGCAATTTGTTTTACATGTAATTCCCAAGCGCAACGTTTGAACAATGTACTAACAAACCCCTTTCTTAAATACAATGACGCGTAAATCTTTTGCGTGTTCGAGAAAAAAATAGCTAATTATCTAGCACTATGACTATATATAGTTAAGCCCTGCTCACTTTTTTTTCTCACAAAAAATCAGCCATTTTGACTTATGAATCAGCTTATATGCTCTGCTAAATAGTCTAGCTCTTGTGATTCATCACAAGGCACTCCACTTCTCTCACAATACTTGGCCCATAATTCTTTCTCCACAGAGTAAAACCCCCAAGACATGGTGAGCTCAGCATATCCCTTGCTCGTCCGCACCAAGCCATAGTTCTCCGGATCCGACGCGAACTGTAAGCACGCTTCCATGAGCTTCTGGAACCCGTGCCGATGGGCCATCGCCAGTGTCGCCGCCGCGGTGTCGACGTCGATGAACCGGCAAAGGACACGCTCGCAGATCGCCGACAGCCTCTGCATGCCGTATCTCTTCGCAGCAAGCAGCAGGCGCCGGAACATGTCCCTGTAGCCGTCGCCGCTCATGCCGTCCACGACGGGCAGGCTGCCGTTGTAGGCGAACTGCAGGAGCGCCTCCACGGCCGGCCGCGGCATGTCGTCGATGTCCACCCGCATAGCAGTAGCAGTATGGGTTTCCGTCGCCTCCGGCGCCGCCGCCGCTGCCGTCTTGGGCCTCCGGCGCCTGCCGAGGTCGTGCTTCTTCAAGAAGCGAGGGGCGTACGCTTCAAGCACAGAGCTGTGGGCGGGGATGGGCGGCTCGTCGGCCGCGCCGGCGACGTGTATGAACACGTCGGCGCCCTCCTCCGAGCCGAGAGCGCCGACGGCCTTCTCGTCCCGCGGCGTGAACTTGGGCGCCGGCGGGTCGTGGAAGTCGAGGCGGGAGTGGCAGATGTCGACGACGCACTCGATCTTGAGGCAGTCGCGGCGGAGGTAGCGGCGCGACCCCCGGAGGTCTTTCCTCCACGAGGCGAGCTTGCCGGTGCCCCAGTTGCAGCAGGCGCCGTTCCCGGCGTCGAACAGCACGGGGTCCTCGGAGGAGAAGAACGGGTCGGCGCGCCCGGTGGCCCAGTCGACCAGGCCGATGCTGACGTGCGCCCACACCGCGACGCCCTCCGTGTCCGTGGCGAGCTCCACGAAGACGCCCATGTAGCCCTGCTCGTCGCCCTCGCCGTCGGGGTTGCAGCAGACCATCCAGTCGAGGCCGTCGACGGTGAAGGTCTCCGAGCCGACGTAGTCCGCGTCACCTCGGTGCTTCTTCCGGAGCTTGCTGAAGCTACGGACCTCCACGACGTGCGTGGCGAAGCCCGTCGCCGTCACGCGCAACGGTGGTGGGGGGTTCGTCGCCGCCGTCCTCAACGTCGACGACGCCATTGCACTCATGCAATGAATTCGCTAGCTCCTGGAGTCTTTTGGTCTTGGAATTACGTTATACGTGATTGATCGATAGCCCTGTGTATATATATTGGGTAGGGTTCATAGCACCGTGCCGGCCATTGTAGTCTGATTCCAAGAAGGAACGGATTATGATTTCGATCCGGACATCGTCCGGCTAGAGTACGAACCGGACAGCATCATGCATGCACATGTTTCGTGTGGAACGAAGAAACTTCAATCGGACAGTAGCAGTAGTGCTATATGTATTGTACTAGTATTTGTATTTTGTGATCAAAGAACTAGTAGGATGTAGAAGAGATGAAAAATGATGCATGAAAATCAAGTTATTGCAAAGGAAAGCTAGCCCTACCTAGACATTTGGAGTCCTCCGCAATTAAAGAAAAATGAATTTTCGAATTAGAAATTAAGTTGATTTAATTTATGCAATCTTTCAGTGCATTTAACACAAGCCAAAACAACATTTTAAAGCAATTAATTAAATATAAGGCATACAAACATCTTTCTTGCATTCATACTGGTGCATGATTTTTTTTAATGTAGGCCTATTTCTGGCGGTCATCAACCAATCGCTACTGATGATCTTTAGTGGCGGTTCAAAGTTTCAATGATTGGCAGGGGTGGCCCGAGAGGCCATGAACCGCCAGTGAATGTAGGTTTCACTGGCAGTTGTAGTCTGAAACCGCCACTGAAGCTTCAGTGGTGGTTCTAAACTCGAATCTCAAACCACCACTGATAGTGAAGCATCAGTGGCGGTTCTAAACTCAAACCGCCACGGATTGTTCTATATCTGTATATATTGGCTGGGCGGGATAGCTCCCAAAAGTTCCAATTTATTTCCCTGCTCGGCCGAGCACCACCTCCACCGCCGCAGCGCCATCGACGCCGGGAGAGGAGCGGCGGACTCCCTTCTTCCCCACCCGACACACCCGCGTCGAGCACCACCTCCACCGCCGGGCGGACTCTCTCTTTCCCCACCCGCGCCAAGCACCACCTCCACCACCGCCGGCCTTTCCTCGCCACCATGGGCGTCCGCGAGAAGACGCCGCCATCCTGCCTCACCACCCCAAGGCGTGACGCGGGACAGCCCTATCGCGCGCCCCGAGCCCCCCGCGGTCGACGCCCTGCATCACCTTGACGCCGACCATCACCTCGCCGGCGACCACCACCTCGACGCCCTGCATCACCTCGACGCCGATCACCACCTCGACGCCCTGCATCATTTGTTATATTCTTGTCTTTAAGTTCTACAGTTTGAATGCAACATTTGTGATATTTGTTGTAATAGGATTCTCGATGGATTGTAATACTCTAAGTAATTCAATTTCTATGTAATACTTTAATTAGTACAATTTTGATGTAATCGTAATCTCGATGCGTTTAGTTTACAGCATCGCAACATCGTGGTAAATAAAAAAAATAAAAGAAAAAATAGAAACTGCCAGTGTTGTTGAAAGTCAACGGTGGCGGTTCCTATATCCAACCGCCACTGTTGGTGAAGTGAACACTGGCGTTTGAAGTCCAGAACCGCCAGTGAAGTGAAGTCTAGAACCGCCAGTGAAAGTTTAGGGATAGTGGCGGTTGGTAAGAACCGCCAGTGATGGCTACCCCCCATCACTGGCGCTTTGGTTGTGGCGGTTCAAAATCCACCGGTGAAGGGAGGTTTTGAACCGCCACTAATATGCAAATCTGGCGTAGTGCACGCTCGTCCAAGCTGCCGCTCTCACCCAAGCCGCGCTAGCTCGCCTAGGCCACGCTCGACACTGCTCTCCTGCAAAGAGACTGGGCTCCACAACGACTCGAGTGCGAGGAGCCGAGCATGCTGCGGTGCTGCCCGACGAGGTGTGGAGGCCGGCTGTGAGGCTCCTCCATGCTATTCGTCTGCACTTGCACAGGCTCCTCCATGGTGAGCATGGGGCGTGCACACTTGGTGCTCAGAATGGATGACGGAGTTTATTAAGAGAGAAAATAACTCACATTTATTAAGTCAAGAAACTTGCAATCAATTTCTATGGATGGTTTTCTGATGACGTGGTCACTATGAAAATTGTGTCTAATTTCTACTATTAGGATTGTCCTTAACTCGCTATCAACCATAGCAAAAGATGTTTTAGTAAAGGACCTTATTATAGATACCGAATTAATGTTGGTTTCTTTAGTTCACACGCTAAATCATAAAGAGTTTTTTTTTGGTTCTCATCTTTCTTTACTTGTATCATTATTACATTACATTAATAAAACTTTATCATGCATGGGGAAGAAGGAACTCGCCGTAGTTGGGGAATAAGAAGCTCACCTACTTGCCAGAGAGTTCGCAAACGAAGAAGGGTGAGCGCAGCGGCAAGCGGGTGGGAACGAGTAGGCATGGTGACGGGACAGGCGCGGGCGAGCGCGGGCGATGGGGGCGGACGCAGCACGACGGAAAAAAATAGTATCAGACCTAGCTAAAACACTTGAATGTGTTACAGCATTCCTCTTTTAATTTGATTAATTATGACGGATGCATGGTCATCATAAAATATATTATAACTCTTAAATTTTATAAAAAGGATAAAACATAAATGGATGATCCTATATTTTTATATTATTAACGTTTCATAGTTTTTTTTCTCCTGTTTCATAGTTTTTTCTCCCGTTGCAACGCACGGGCAATTTTTGCTAGTTTTATTACTTATATGCTCGAAAGAGAGAGTGATATATTTTTTTTGATGCATGCTTACATACCAGTTGACCAAATGACAAGACGCGCAGCATTTAGACGATACAGACGATGCTACTACTATTACGAACGACGACGAAACCACAAGCTCGATCCGGCTGTATGCTGCAGAGCATTAATCCAATTAACAATGCAGGACGATCATGTAGATGCAGGGATTGATCGAGAGCTCAGCTAGCTAGGTCAGCTAGCCTTGAGCTTGCCGATGAACTCCTGCATGCTCCGGTAGCTAGTGCCTCCCTCGGCGATGGCCTTGGCGGCCTCCAGGCTGACCCTGGCAGCCCTTGCCCTGACCGCGGCGTCAGCCATTGCCGCCTTCACCTTCTCCCCGATCTCCCTCCCGCTCACTAACTCATCCTCACCATCCCAGCTCCAGCTCTCCATCCACACGCCGGCGCCGCCGCTCTCCATGGCCATGGCGTTCATGCGCTGGTCCCCGCCCCGCGGCCACGCCAGCAGCGGCACCCCGCACGCCGCCGCCTCCGTCACGGAGTTCCACCCGCTGTGGCTCAGGAACAGCCCCACGGCGGCGTGCCGGAGCACGGCCTCCTGCTCCACCCACCCCTTGGTCACCAGCCCGTGGCCCTTCACGCGCTCCAGGAACTCGTCGCCGAGGACGTCGCGCGGCTCCGCCGTGTCCTCGCGGTCGACCACCGTCGTCTTGAGCACCCACAGGAACCGGCACCCGCTCGCCTCCAGCCCCGCGCCTATCTCGCGGATCTGCTCGTGGCTCACGGCGATGCGGCTCCCGAACGCCACGTACACCACCGACCTCGCCGGCTGCTCCCCCAGCCAAGCAATCACAGGGGAGGAGGACGCCGCCGCCTGCTTCTCGCCGCCGCCGCCGTCTGTGGAGGTGCTGCTGGGTGAAGGTGACGACTTGAGCAGGCCAATGGCGTACACCGGCGGGAACCCGGCTGGGACCAGCTTGCCATCTCTCAGGGCGGCAAGCGCCATGGGTTCCAGTGCGTCGAACGTGTTCACCAGGATGCCGTCGGCTTGGCTCAGCGCACGGCCGCTGTCGATGAACTGCTTTGTGAAGAGGTGGTTCAGGTCGTGCAGCGGCTGCGGGAGGCAGGACGGCCGGACGCGACGCACGCCGGGGATGTCAACGTCGCCGACGCCTGCAGCTGCGGCGTCCTGCTCCTCCTCCTTCTGCTGCTGCTTCTTGCCGTCGAGGTGGATGGGGAAGCGGACGACGAGGGTGAGCATGGTGGCGCTCGAGATGAACAGGACGTGGCATGGCAGCTGCAGCCGCTTGGTGACTGGGATCACGTGGGAGGCGAGGGTTATGTCGGTGACGACGGCCGAGACGCGCGGCGTGGCGGCGCCGGCGATGAGCCGGTCGAGGAGGTGCGCCGAGCGGCGCAGGGCCTCCCACCGGAGCAAGAACGGGTCGGTGCCCGCCGGGAACGCGGAGGCGTCCAGCGGCAGGAGGTTCAAGTCGACGCGCTGGATGTGTGGGAACGCCGCGAACAGCGCCGCGAAGTGGTCGGCCTCGGCGTCGGACACTGTCGGGAGAACGGTGACGACGGAGCAGCGGACACCGTGGCTCGAGAGAGCCGTGATGAATCGGATGAAAGGGACGAGGTGGGCCATCCCGGCGCTTGGGACGAACATGACGTGCGGCGCCGCGCCGCCATCAAGCTCTCCGGTGATCGCCATTGACCGCGGTGTAGAGGCGGGCATGGAGTGGTCGAACACTAGCTCGTGGTTTCTTGGCAACGAGCTGTGAATATAATGGACCAACACGGCTTTTCGTTTGTATGCGTACGCGTAGTTTTTGGTTTCCAGTGTGGGAGCAGAGCGTGGAACTATATCTATCTATATAGCAGGCGCGGGGCGCCAACGCCATTCCTAGAGCTGTGTCCTTGTTGCGGCAGGTGAGAGAGTAGACAAGATTTTAAAGATAAAATTGAGGGGATGCAATATCATGCGCATATAGCAACAATAGAACAATGTCCTATTTAGTCTGTATTAAATTCAAATAAAATTTTGATGGGTTTTTTTCCTTTCGGTATTAGGCACAAGTCGTAAATATATTATAACTTTAATTTTCATATTATCCATGTGTTCACAGGTTAAATATTGAGTTATGTGACTTTCTTAGTGGTAT
Organism: Chrysopogon serrulatus; assembly: GCA_015844335.1. Classification (NCBI taxonomy): domain Eukaryota; kingdom Viridiplantae; phylum Streptophyta; class Magnoliopsida; order Poales; family Poaceae; genus Chrysopogon; species Chrysopogon serrulatus. The sequence goes on along the minus strand of JADLZL010000455.1, from coordinate 111,330 downwards.
CCACTCTTGAACCCCCATCTCGCTTGGGAAAGAAAGGCTCTTCGTTGCTGTCGTCGCTTCCCGCGTCTACCATAGTTGGTCCCCCTTCCCCCCTCAAGCGTATCGCCGGAGCCTGAAGGGAGTGAGAATCTATCTTTTTGAATAAGTTTTCTAGTAGATCGAGTCTTTAGGGTTAGGGTTTTTCTATACCGAGGCTGATTTGCTGTGAGAGAAAAATATTATTCGAACGGCTGATAAGACAAGCGATTTCTTGCACAAAGCTCAAACAAGATTGTTTTGTAGGTCAATATGCAAATTTACGTAAGGTATTTGCACAAGCCTGCAAGAGCCTTCTCCCTAATCTACCTTGTATACCCTTGTTTCTCAGCCTGCTCGCTGCAGCTGTTTTGGTGTAGTGTCTACAGTAGATAGCAACTCACTGTTTGCACCAGCGTGCACCATGCCACCATAGCAGGCGCCATGCTTACATCTGATTAACATGTAGTAGCTCTATAAGTAGGGGGTCGTCGTTGCTTGGAGAGAGCGGACAAGATTAATTGAGGGGATGCAATATCATGCATGCAGTATTATATATAATATTTTGCACAGTACTAGCAACGATCTCGAACTTGTATAACAGTATGCTAATGATGATTGTTGCATGCCAATTATATAAGGAATAAATTCAGACAAAATTTCTGCCACTAATAATTTAGTCCAACTTAACCTAAAAGCGGCCCGCTATCGGCATAGCTATGGAAAAAATCCTGACATGGAACCATCCAATTTCTCATGAAAGACGTTCCATTCGTTTTTATCTGTTTCCACTTCCCAGTTTTTTATATAAATAAAAATAATAAATAACAAATATAGTATTATAGAGGTTGGAACTCTTTATTCTTCTCTACCTAATCTAATAATACAAATAATTCATGAGAAAAATATTACATAATTTTTAATTTATCATTGAATCTAATCTTATGATCTATATATATACCTGGTTTAGTGACTTTTTTTTGTCTCCTGTTTTTTCTTATAAACAGAAAAAAATAAATAATTGGTGACTTAAATCAACATAAATCTTAAATAATTTATCATCCAATCTATATCTATATATACATTTGGTTTCGTGACTATTTTGTCTCTCTTTTTTGTCTCCTATTTTTCTTATAAATAGAAATTATAAATAATAAATATAGTATTATGGATCTTTGAAAACTCTTTATTCTTCTCTAATAAATAAATTATGATTGAAACCTTAAGAAGTTTTTTTTTCTAATCTAATCTACGTCTATATACATATACCCATAACTAATATAAGAACGGAAAATTTCTTTTCCGCTGCTTTAGAAACTTACCTCGAAGCTCGAGGCCTCCATGTAGTTGCAAAAAACAAAAAACATAATGAAACAAGGCAGAGGACACATCAATCACACTGAAACTATGAGGAGCGGCTATTGTTGACCCTCACGGATCCAACGACTCCTCGCCAGGCTAACCTCCACCAACCATTGTGTCATCGCGTACATTGATATGGCACAATCAGGTCTCCCATGTACGGTGCTCTTCGCGGTCGTTAAGGGCACCATAAGGGTTGTGTGCTCACTCCGCTTAACCACAATACCGTCAGGCCACGCTAATATCACGGCATAGGAAGCTGCTTTCGATAAGCCACCACTAGAGCCACGACTACGTAGGCGTTGTGTTGCCCCATCATGCAGTTATGCAGTGCTAGCCCATGTCTTATCGGTGGTGGCCGCACCACCATCCTAGGTTGCCTGATCATGCCAGTGTGGACTAGACGTGTGTGTGCTATCATGGCCATTGTGGCCGCACCACCATCCTAGGTGCTAGCATAATTAACTTAATTTGCCATGCATCATGATCCTCAAACCCCAACTTCTTCGAGAACGTGCAAGGAATAATATGCACGCGTTACTAAAGAAATGTGACACACGTACTCTCGCCACACATCACTACACTTCTCATAACATAATATAATGAGCCGATCACGTACTACTGATGGTTTGTATCATTAGCCGATAGTGATAGTCGACTCTCCTCTCCCGGTTGGTAGAGGACCTGTGGTCAAACACTTGTGGTTTCACAACTATGAATGACGAGTGATGATGAACATCACTAGTAGAAACTAACTCGTTTCCTCGTGTGTTTTTGTTTCGAGGGTGAGCCGAGTGAAATTATATGTATCTATCAGTGTAACAGCGTGGTGGGGGTTGGGCTAGCGGCAGCGGCGACGGCGAGGGGCGGCGACGGCGACGGCAGCGGCGCTAGGACAGAGGGCGCGGCGGCAGCATGTGGCGCAGGGGAAGGGGGCGGCGGTGGTGTAGAGAGAGATAGGGAGAGAGAGAGAGAGAGGAGCTTTCGCTCGTTTATTTTCTGATGCGGTTACAAGCTGCTATTACTTATAGTCCCGATTGGACTTTGCTCACAAGTAAGACGGATGAATTCTTATCAAACATGGATTCTCCTTTTCATCAATCAATCTCTAACTTCCCTCTAACAAACTATCTATTCCTAAAACGATTAATACTATAATAATAGATAGTTGGCAGGGACGTGGAAGGAAAGCGCCGACGGGACGACGGTGGTGGTGGCGGCGGCGCTATGGTGTAGCCGCCCCCCCCCTTGGCATGCGGCACCCATTCCCCTAGGGCAGACTGCAGGGGGGCCCGCCAGGGGTGGTGGTGCTCCCCCTTGCGGGCCTCTTCTAGCCCATTCTCGTCATCAATGATCACCGTTCACATGCGTGTGACATTCAGGTTATCAGTTGACGGTATGTCTACATTTGGTTAACTCATAAGTAGTCTCTCGTACAATATGATTATTATAGGACTTAGTATATGAGTAGAATAAGCATCTGTTTGATACTGCTCCAAACAAAACGCAGCACGCTTGTAATTAGTGCCTTAATTGTAGACTTCTCGTGTGATTATTACATACCAACTGACAAATGTGTCGGTGCCACACAACAATTGCTCGCTCCACGCCGCAACCCCCCACCTAATTCAAGTGAAGGAGACAGATAAGCAGAGGTTCGTTGCGTGGAGATGTGTCCTTGTTGGGGCAAGTGAGATAGGACAAGATTTTAAAGATAAAATTGAGGGGTTGCCATAGCATGCATGCACTGTTATATACTTCCTTCGTTTTAAATTATAAGATATTTTAATTTTTTTTCATTCATTTTGCTATGTATCTAAATATATTATTATATCAAGATACATAGCAAAATAGATATATTAAAAAGGTCAAAGCGGCTTATAATTTGAAACGGAGGAGTATATTCGACCGTACTATAGCAACAATCAAACTAGTCTCTACTTGATTTGGTTGGAACTTCTACAATGTGTGCTAATGATGATTGTTGCATCCCAATTATAGGGAACAAATTCGGATGAACCTGCTTTCTTAATTAATTACACAAAAATAAAAAATTAGAGACGTAACTATATTATCCCGCACAACATTATTATTACAAAGGATATATTGAGTGATCGAGACCCGCCACCTAAAGTGCATATGGGTTGCGTTATACGAGCATAGCTCAATATATGATACGTACTCTCCGTTTTTACAGGGCTATATTGAAAGCTTCTACATTATTATTACAAAGGATATATTGAAAGCTTCAACTCCTAGAACTGTGATCAGTCAGACTTTTTTAAATTTGATCAATTTTATATAAAAAGAACATCAATATCTATGACATAAAATAAATATCTTATAAAAATATATTATATGCTAAATCTAATGGTACTAAATTGATACCATAAATTTTAGCATTTTTTCTAGAAGTTTAGTCAAAGTTTGAAAATTTTGGAAGTTGAAGCTTTCAGAGATAAAGGGAGTATATTTGAGACTCTAAATGAATTCAAACAAAAACACTTGAATTGGAAAGTTTTAGATATCCTCGAGTACTACAACTTTTATTGAGATTATTTCTTCATCCTAAGTCATCTGAAAATCCAAATAAATGAATTTCAAAATAATTGATATTAAAACAGAATATTTTTTACATAAAAGTTTCAAATAAAAAAATCATCAACTATTTGTTTGAGTGCTATAACTTTATTTTATGTCATTTCTCCATCCTAGATACTTTGAAACATTAAAAATATTTTTTCAGAAATACCGGATGAGTTGCTCTCTTTGGGATTTATTCTATACCTATCCTAATAATAAAAAGGTAAAATTTCAACTTTTTTTGTCCATCTATTTTTTGGTCTTTCTCCCTCTAACTATTAGACAATAGAGAGAAACAAGTGCAGACTCTCTATCCCCTCTCCTGAAAGTTCTGCTGCCAACAAAGGTGCAAATTGGTTTTATAGGGAAGGTATATAGTTCTGGTACAGTACGCTTGGAAGATAAAAAAAAAACAAACAAGGAAAAGAAAGAATAGGAAAAGGAAACGTTGTGAGTGAACTGTGAAACAATAGGAGACGGAGGGGAGAAGCACATGTATGATGAATTCTGATACAGTATGTACTGCTAGATAAAAAGCATTAGAGTTTGGATGCAATATGTGTTTGCAAGATAAAAAGGAAACAAATTAAAGAAGGAAAAAATCACATATATGATAGAGTTCTGCTACAGTATTGTGTTTTTTTTTGCAAGATATATAAAAGGAAAACAAAGAAGGAAAAACAAATCGATCAAATAAATAAAAGGATAGAGCTCTGCCTGGCTCCTTACGATGGTCAGACGGGCGGGATGGAAAGCTCTCGGGCGAGCTTGTGCTCTCGGGCGGGGCGAACCGCTTTCGTGCGAATTTGCCCTCTCAGACGGAATGGACCGCTCTCGGGTGAACCCCTTGGGCGAAATCGTCCTCTTGGGCGAGATGGACCACTCTAGGGCGAGCTAGGTCTTAGTGTTGTCTTCTATTGAATGCTCCGTAGTCTCATGTGCTTGTTATTTTTGCATTTGAGGGCAGTTTTTTGGTGTTGTAGATACTGAATCCCGACAATAGGATTTCTGTCTGATGATCTGACTTCTCGAATGACTTGATGCCTAGAGGGAGAGGTCTAGAGCTGCTTATATAGGACAAGGTGATGCATAGGAGCCCTTGGATCAAACTAATCATTAGTAACGGCATAGATGCAGCCCCTATGGTGGTAGAGAACTGACGTAGTGAGGAGGCTAAGGAGTGGGCTAGGGGGGCTTGTCGGCTAGCCCCACCTAGCGGCTACTCTTCTCCTGCCTCGTTGTGGTGTGTTCTGGGGTCCTCTGGAACCTTCTGGAGTTGTACCGTGGAATATCGCGATTAGGTCTGATATGTAGGTCCACTTTGTGTCTTTTCCAGTTAATCCCTACAGAAACGCAGATTCACCAACACTCGTAGAATTCGATCAGTTTAAACTCTATGTAACAGAACCCCCCAATTTATAAAAGCATAAGTTCAAAAACCACTCGCCACGCAAGTAATTAGCGTACTTAAGCCCTTATAAACCCGGTAGTCTAGAAATCTCGAAGGATTTCAAACCAAACATCATCAACTAAGATCGTACAAGTTTAGCGTCACCATCCACACGTTACAATATTTCACAAATAGTTCGATAACATCAGAGTGCGGAAAAGTAAAGTTATTACAAACGAAGTCTCGAATTCAAGTAGCAAAAAGCAAAGTAGTTTTGAAAGCTCAACCCAACACACACTTTAAAGTTTAGTACAGTGCCAGCTGACAGTCAGTCCATCAAAAGCAGTCGGGGAGGATACTAAGAATGACCTTGCCCTTTGGTCTTTTAATCCACAGGATAAAGACAGGTCTCGCAGTACCCGTGGAAGGTATGTCCGTCTGCACAAACAACAAGCGGAAAAAACCCTGAGTATGAGAAGGTACTCAGCTAGACTTACCCGTCTGACTTAAAAATAAAGACTCCAAGGAGTATGACAGGCTTTATCAGGGGATAGTTTGACTCATTTGCAGAAAAGCGGTGGTAACCATTTTATAGTCACAGCTCAGCTTAATTATTCCTATTTATGCTAGGTGAGCACCTATACTAAGCCTCATTGTAATATATTAATCATGATTAAGCAATCAAGTAGTAACTATAACAATAACAGCTTAATTCATAATCATCTTTAACCACATTCCATAATCATTACTACGATGGCGTAGCTCAAGTCAAGTGTTCACTGTCCAGGAACGATGGCGATTCGAATCGATTACTACTGAGCTTAGGGGGTATTCCTCACACAAACCACACTCACCCGTCGGTGAGCTACAGGTCACCGTGGCACATATCCGGAAAGAAAACGCGGTTTCGACAGAAACCACCGTACCCAGGGGCCGCCCGACTGCCTTAGCCAGCCTGTATGATGCAAACCTTGGGGCTCCTCCTGCGAACCTGTATGATGCAATGCACGGTATAAACATAAAGAATGCATAGGTGCGATGCTCATGAATGAGGATGATTAGCATTTTATTTGACAGAGTATGTGCATATCTCCTCTCTACTAACAACCTATTTCATTTACTGAGTATGTACATATCTCTTCTCTAACTACTTAGAGAAGTGCATAAAGAAAAGGTGGGTGCGTGAGCGCACACACACACACAACACATACATAAAAGAGATGTAACACTACTCATAATCCAACATCACATTCCAATTATGGTACTGCATAATATGACCAGCAAGCATATCATAATTAAAAGTGCTCAAAAGCAATTATCAAACTTATTGGAACAATTAATTTAAAGCCTTATCATTTCATGTGAATTAAAAGGCTTGAACTGCGACCTCTGTCTAAACAGTCCAGAAAAATCTACAAAAATTACAGTAGCTACATCATACTAAAACAGAGTCATGATAAAATTTTCATCACATTTCATAGCATATCATGGCCTCCACAAAAATAAAAAGCAACAGAACAGAAAAGCACTTTTAACTACTTTGTACTGTGAAAAGTGTTAAACAATAGAGTTCATATTTTTATTTAGAACTTCTTAGCACAAGAGCAATCATCACAAATTACTAGGTCATAACTCCTCATAATTAATTTACTAAAAATCATTCAAGAATCAGCCTAGAAATGCATTTAAATAATATCTCAACATTTTTACACAGGAACTGCATGGTATATATTTTTCACAGAAAGTACTTCACAATACAAACCTAACAAAACAAGAACCACATTTTTCTGAGCAATATTCAATTTATTATGCATTTACACAGATTTCAGCATTTATAGCAATTAAGTAAATCTATACAGAAAAGTGTCACTAAAAATGCATTTCATATTTTTCACAGGTAGATCTACTCACAAGAAACCTAGAAAAATAAGTTTCATCAAATTTAGATCACATTTGAACCAGTTATGAATTTAAAACCTTTTAACAGCAATTTCTAGAAATTATTTAAATCAAAAACCCGGACCCCAGCCGGTCCATGGACTCAGTCCAGTGGACCAGAGCCACTGACCGTGGGACCCCGCGGGTCCACGGCCCCACTGGCCAGGGCCGAGGCAGGGGAGGGTTCAAGATGGCAACGGGTACGTACCCGCTGGGTATAGCAAACCACCCGTGCCCGCGAGAAAAATATATGCCCGTTAAAAAACCCATGCCCACTGACGGGTACAACTATTGTCCCACACCCGTGCCCTTGCGGGTAACGGGTACCCACGGGCAACCCATGCCCAATAAATTGTAGGCTTCAATAGCCAAAGTAATACATACACACTTGAATAATATTCCATATTATATTTTGAAAATCATCACCGTACCAAGTACTGCACTCATGACTCATATGAACCGGCATTATAGCTGTGGTAACCCCTTCACTATTTTATAGGCGCGACACCTTCTGTTGCTCCTTTGTGCAAGCGAGGTGGTGCTATTTGCATTTGTTGCAACTTACTGCTGTCTTGCTATCACTGTGGGCTGTAGTGGGTTGTTGGGCTGTTGGCCTGCAAGTTCATAGCACTCATGCAAGGAAAAGCTAGCCATGCACGTTTTAAATTTTTTTTATTCTTCTCATTGTATTCTTCTACTGCCATGTGATGATGTGTAATACTATATATATGAATTTGTAATAATTACTAGTTGATCATATACCTTGTATGCACATATCTATTTTGTTAAGTTGAAAGTTACAAGTATTTATGTGCATCATGAACCGGGTTTAAAAAACCCATGGGTTTACGGGTTTGGATACTACACCCCCAACCCATGCCAATAAACCCGCTGGGTTTAGGTTTTTGCCCATTAACAAACCCATGGGTAAAGAAATTGACCCATACCCTTACCCTAATAGGGTAAAAACCCATCGGGTTTCGAGTTGCGGGTACCCGTTGCCATGTTGAGGGAGGGTGCACCGGCGGCGCTAGCTTGCCGGGCAAGAAGCGAGCCCCTCCGGCGCAACCCATGGCACCGTCGTGCTCCTCGCAGCGAGGCGCACACGGTGACGACGGCTCGGCGCGGGCTACGGTGCTCCCTAGCTATGGCGGCGGCGGTGGCGGCGGCATGGAGGCTCCGGCATGGCGGCTCGGTGGTCGCCTCCGGCGCCGGCTGGGTTCGGTGAGGAGCGCACGAGGTGCCCCTGGTCAAGGCGGCTAGCACTAGGTTTTGGCGGCAGATTTGGCCTTGCGGGCCCCGGCCGCGTGTAATGAGGCACGGCGGAGCAAGGAGCTCCGGTGAGGCCTCGGTGTGGTGGCTAAGGGTCCTAATCGGCTCGACCGACCACGAAACAAGCTAGCGCAGCTCCTAAGACATCTAACGCGCGCAGTAGCGAGGGGTGAACGGCGGTGGAGTGGCACTGGCCGCGCAGCCGCGAGCTCTGGTGAGTTCCGGCAATGGCGGCCGTGGCGGGGAAAATGAAATGCAGGCTCACCTAGGCTCGGCGTGCTCGACTAGCTCGGCAGCGAGGTGGAGGTGGGCGAGGCGGCTCTGGTGGCGCGATTTGGTGGACGGCGGAGCTCCGACGAGCTCGAACGGTGGTGGCGGAGCGTGAAACGGCGACGGCGTGCTCTCTCCCTTCTTCCTCTCGTTCGGACAGAGCGAGAGAGAAAGGCGAGAGTGGAGCGAGTGTGAGCGGCGTGCGGGGGAGGCGTGCACGGGCGCGGGCGGGGTGATGGCCGACCGGCGTGGGGCCCTTCGCCCGGCGCCGGCCGCCACGCAGCGTCGCGGCGCAAAACACGGCGAGGGCGTGGCCGCCATGCTACGCAAGCGGGCGCCGGCGCGCGATGTGGAGCAGCCGGGCCGGTGGGCGAATTGGGCCCTGCCGGTTCGCGGTGGGATTTCTTTTTTTCGAATTTAATTTGCAATTGCAACAAAAGCACGAACTTTGACAAATTTGCAAGCCTTTTCATGAATGGTCCAAAAACAGAAGTTGTAGAACTTTTTAAACTGAACAACTTTTATTTTGGGGTCAGGTCAAAATTCCAAATAAAATTTGAATCATAATTTCATTTTGGATTAAAGGCATAAAAGGGAATTTTCTAAACCATTTTCTTTTTTTGCTTTAAATTGCACCAAATCTTTTGCAATAAAATTTGTTAACACTTTTCAAATTGCTGGGCACATGGATCCAAACTCGATCAAGTGATTTGCAAGGTAATTAATTAACTAAATAATCAATCAAGCAAGCAAGTAACAATTAAATGCAACACACATAAAATGATGAAATGCATTTAGGGTTTATGCTCGATGATGCTCATGCCATGCTTAATGATGATCAGAAGTTAATTAATTAGGGCCTAGTGCATGCTTAACACTTGAGGTGTTACACTCTAAGTCTATGTTGGTGATTGCTTTTGTGCCCTTATTTATTAATTATTGATGGTTAAAATTAGTAGTTATCTACTGTCAACATGGATTGTCCCCGGCTGTTAGTCAACCTCAATATGAGAGGCGTTTTCACTATAATTTTGTTCAATACGGTAGGTTTGTTTTTATAATCAATCCAAATTGGCCTATTCATTTCCTGAAATCGGTAAGGCTAATTCACGGGGGACTAACACTATACTTCATGCCGCTACATACACACCAGATTCGGTTCATACCTATATCATGAGGGAAAAACATTAGGAGCAAGTCATCGACCACTACCTTCTTCATTGCAGAGGTGCAGGGAGTTACAGTCTGATCTTCTTGGGTATGATTAGATTCATGGAAATTGGTGTATGCCTTCTAGCTTGCATCAATTCCTTGTTCTATGGGTAGATAATGAAGTTGACATCGTTACACCAGTTCCATATTCAGTGGGTTGACAATGAAGTCAAGATCATTAATAAAGACTCATCGGCCTATGGCACGGTCAATGCCCCTTTGCTTTGGGGCACATGATGGTATGATTTGCTTGCTAGGGAAAGACATTGTCAGTTTTGAGTCACTAGAGGAGGCTGTTGGCGGCTCTTATTGCCTAAATTTTAACCGCCAACATTCTAATAATATCCACTCAAATAATTACCAAACATAGAATTAGGGCTTACAATTAACAAGTTTCGCAAGTTTTGGTGATTTACCTTTTGCAGGAGGGCATGTCAGAATAACATAGGATATGTGCACCAAAGCGTATGCAAAACACAGCAAAAATCAACACCCGACATGAGCCCAAGGACAACCCACTACCTAGCAAATCAGGGCCCAAAATGGAAGAATAAATAGGCCAAAACACAAATCAAATGGACTCCAAATAGCCTTTATCTTATGGGGATGGATCCTAGGCATCACTAGAGGCAAAACAGATGAAGAAACGGGCCGAACGGAGCGAAAAAAGGGTACGGCCCGCACCGGGGGCGCGCCGCACCATTTCTGGCTCCGTTGAGGTCCAACTTTCGCGTGGAGGTCGACACCGACGTACCCAAGGCGGTTCTGGTGGTTATTGCCTCAATCAATGCACCTACAGGTCGGTTTTGAGGTCGGTTTGGGCTATTTAAGAGGGGGAATCTTCCATTCAACCCCTTCCTCTCCACCTATAAAAGGAGGCCTCCACCCTCCTCATTACACACCACCAAGGAGCATTTTCCATTCTATTTGCCAAGATGTAGTAGTAGTGCTAGCTAGTTAGGAGTTAGAGAGGTGCTCAAGTTCTAGAGGAGTCCTCAGAGGTCCGGTATGATCTTATACCGTTTCATTCTCGGAGGTCCGATATGATCTTGTATCGCTTCTCTGTAAGACTCAGTTCTTTTATATATTCATCTTCTCTAGTTACTGAATTATCTTTCATGCTAATCTTGATCATGCCTTAGTAGTTAGCTAAGTATGGTTAGTATATTGTTTACACCTTGGCTTGGGATCTCCGTTCGACCGAATGCTCTAGTTATTATATGTGGCTAGAGTAGTAATCGATAGTGTGGACGTGGTGTCTAGACTATAGGTTACCTGAGTTTGCGCCCAACCCTCGGATAGTTGTGGTAGCCCCGGAGGTGACAGCTCCGACCAGGCCTTTGTATTCCACCATGTTAGGGTTGGTGTTTTCGTAGAGCTTTTTGGCGGCGACCCGGTTACCTCTTCCCCAGTCTTTTTCGAGAACCGAAAGGAACTGCTGCTCTGAAGTGTCATGGTGTGGTCGCTATGTTTAACCTTTGCTTAGTTGCCTTCTATGAGTTAGAATATAACCACAGTAATAGAGAAGTCACTAGGACTCTTGAATTCTCCCGTTGTCCTCCCAGCTTAGCCGGTCTACTCTGTTATCTTATCATGGAGTTCTTTTATGTGTCATTTATCTAAAATCAATATCTTTTATTACTACCCCACATTAGTCTAGTCGGTACGCTAAGTTAGCAAATACATGATGGTTAATTATCAGCTTCTTTAATCATTGCTTCTCTGAGGATAAATACGATACCCTAGAATACTCCTGGGTGAAAGCTACAATGGTATCCGTGCGCTTACGGATTTCTCTGTATGCGTAATAAATACCAACAGGCTTTCTGGTGCTATCGCTAGGGATACAAACCTGGTGATAACGCTAAGAAATGCCAATAGAGGCATTATTCATGTTTCTCTAAAGCCAATTGTTTGTGTTGTGGTCGTTTAAAAATCTATATGGATAGGGATTTACGTTGGCCAACCCATGTGGAAAAATTGATATGGAGATTAACATTAGCGCACACTCGATGTTTATAGGTTAAAACTCAAAAAGAAGATACAAATTAAGTTAAACACACTCTCAAGAAATATCTATCAACACCACCGGCTATTGGGACATCTAGGAGAGGAGCTCCATTTGAATTATATGTTGGTTGACGTCTTGTTGATCCTAAGACAAGGTATGCCCGTGTTTAAAATTATGCTTATTGTAGTTCTATGCATGTGCTAAATTCGAACATTAATTGTGATCTAGTACATGTGTAATAGGTTGCTAGGCTGATGTTACTAGAAACATGTTATATTGGCCAATCCTTAGTAGAAGGATTGGTGAATGGGCATATTAGTTGACTATGATTTGGCTTTTGAACCATTGAGTATTTTTGAAAGATCAAAGCCTCATCAATTTTATTGTTGAGCATGGAATTGATTTTGGAGATGAGATCAATTACCTATTTTCTACCCCATGGAGGTTTTATTTTGATTAATCAGCTTGCAAAGAAGGCCAGGGTATTGGCATAATCATTAAGTATTTGGTGGTTCCTTGCTAGAAGTACAGTAAGTAGTAAGTTGCTGGTGAGTTTCAATGTTTAGAGGGATCATCACTCGATATATACATCTTGTTATGTGCCTTGATGTAATTAATATTTTTGCCAAATTTCAAATTTGGGTTATTCTAAAGCACGAGAATTTATTGTTGGCTCAACAACAAGCATCTGGCTCTAACATTGGTGGGTGTAATTTCTATATCAAAGAAAAGCCGATCGTTTGTTTTGTATTTAGGAACAGCAAAGCCTGCTCAGCTGACTCCTAGCTAGAGTCGGCCTAGCCGAGTTGCAGTCAGCTAAGCCAACTGCCAAGGCCAGCCTAGCTGACATGCCCAGGGAAGCTCCAAATTGGCTCATTTTGAACTGCAGCTATATGTTGGAGCCGATTTAGATGTGTGGAGAATCCCACTATGGATTATTTAAGTAATCCAAGTACTAAAATTGATAAAAGTATTCGAAACTATATTATGTTTAGTGGTGATTTGTATTGACTTTGTGTTGAATGCTTGCTATTGAGATACTGCATGTTGATGTCTACTTGAAGTTGTCACTTCAAGACATCCTATTGTCAAGCCTTGGTGTCTGGGAGTTCATCCATTTAGTCTATTTAAAGAAGATACTATTTTGGACTTGTTTGGAGGAAATTTTGGATGAATACAAATATCGAATGTTGGTTGTAACAAGCCCAATTTTAGAATCAAGATCAGAACTAATTATGGATGGTGGCAATGTGGCCACCTTATGCCTGCACAAAGATATGATACAAAAAAGCTGGGGACATCACTCTGGATGAGTTCGAGGCAGCAAATAGAAGGCCATCTTATCGTCGGTGTTGCATGGATGGCAGATCAACGACGAAGCTCTAAAACGACCAGATCGGCTAGTGCAACCCATAGCCGTCGCACGCACGACCGACGGGGTCCTTTCAAGGTATATGGTTTTAGGTTGTAAGAGACATCGTCGTTGTGTCTTAACGTATCGCGCTCATTTCTAAAAGCACAAGGTCCAAGTACATACATACATGGCGCCGGCTGACCAAAAAGTCGGCTAGACCATACATTGAGCCATCTAGCTGCTTGTTGGTGTGGTAACCTAATTAAGCTTCAGCAACATCAAATTGTATTACTACCAGCAAATTTAATCAAGCATGACATCCGTTTAGCTCAGCTAATCTTAAGCCGGTAGCTGGAGGAAGGTAGTTATATAATTGTTTTTATAAGCCAGTAGTTGAATACTATATTAAAATTGGCTATTAACTGAACTATAAGATGGACAGTTTGGATAAGACACAGTTTTTTTAGAAAGTAGCAGTCAATTCGAGCATGACCTGAATCACCTTTTCTTTTATAAGCCGGTAAGTTGAATAACATGGTTGTGGACAAAGCTGATAATAAATTTCTTCTCTCTAAAAAGTTGAACAGATTACATTAGGTAATTATTTATTAACAAAATGTTCTTACAACATCAACAAAGTGAAGGTGGGATAGCCTCGATTGAGAGTTGGGTTGAAAACACACACAACTGAAACAGGAACACCTCATCACTCACATTATTCCAGCTATAACCATGTTATTATCCTGATGAGGAAATTTTGCTGCAGGGAGCATTGCACCATGATGGAGTGCATCACAGAGTCTCTGCAACGACGCATACGACGACCCGCCCTCCTCGACGGCCATCCGGCAAGCCGCCTTCATCTCCGTGGCCTTCTCCCTCGCCGTCCTCCCCTCGTCGCCTCCCATGAGAGCTCGAACCGCCCGCTCCAGCTCGGCAGCCTCCACGAAGTTGTCCTCCTTCCTGCGCACCTCCATCGCGACGGCGACGCCCATGCCGGCCACCAGGTTGAATGCGTTGTAGTGCTGCTCGGCGGCCCACGGCCAGGGCAGCATGGGCACGCCGAACCACAGGCTCTCCAGCACCGAGTTCCAGCCGCAGTGCGTGACGAAGCCGCCCATGGCGGCGTGCGCCAGGATCTCCTTCTGCGGCGCATACTTGGGCCACACGAGCCCCCAGCCCTTGGTCCTCTCCAAGAACCCCGGCGGGAGCAGCTCGGCGAGGTCCCCGTCGGAGGACAGCTTCGTCCCCTGCGCCGGCGGCCCGCGCAGCACCCACAGGAAGCGGTGGCCGCTGCGGTCCAGGGCGTGCGCGATCTCGTGCGTCTGTCGCGCCGGGAAGAACCGCCCGCTCCCGAAGCAGAGGAACAGCACGGACGCCGGCGGCTGCGCGTCGAGCCACCGCACGCACTCGTGTTCTTCCTGTTGCTGCTGCTCCGGCGGAGCAGTTGTAAGCGTAGCGGCGAGGACCGGCCCGACGGCGTACACCGTCGGAGCGCGGTCTGTGCACCGCCCGTCGGCGATGGCCGCGAGCACGCGTGGCTCGAGCTCGGCGACGGTATTGACGATGATGCCGGCGGCCTCCGTGTAACGCCTGCCGTTGTACAGGAACCACCTGTAGGTGGGGAGCTTCCTGTCCACCAGTCCCGACGGGAGGCAGGACGCGGGCACCGGCGGGAGCCCCGGCACGTGCACCGCCCCGCCGTCCATCTCCTCGAACTCGACGTCGCCGGCGGCGACGGCCTCCTCGTCGAGCGCCGGGGAGCGCAGCAAAAGCGCACACATGGCCGCGCTGCAGATGAGGTACACGTATGCCGGCACGCCGAGGCCGTGCGCGGCGTCGAGCAGCGGCGTGCAGAAGAGGTCGACGACGAGCGCGGCCACGGGGCACGCCAGGCCGGCGAGCGCCGCGCTCACGTGGGGCACGTACGCCTGCAAGTTGAGGGAGATGAACTCCTCGGGGCCCGAGTAGGCCGCCACGGCCGGGGGCTCCGCTGCCGGGAGGTGGTGGAAGCGGATGGCCTGCAGGCCGAGGCCGGCGGACTCCGCCTCCACCTCGCGAATCTGGTCGGCGATCTCTGACGCGCGCTTCTCCGTCGGCGCCGGCATGATGAGCACGGTGAGCGTGAGCGGGCGGCTGCTGCGCGCGAGCAGCCGCTTGCCGGCCTCGATCATGGGCATGAAGTGGCCGACGCCCCAGACTGGAACCAACACCACGGTCGGGTCGGCGCTCGTCGTCGTCGTCATCCCGTGGCGTGGTGGCGTTGGGATTCGAGGTGGAATTGGGATGGAAATGGAAGGAAAGGGAGGGGGTGCGGGCGTTCAACTGCTGCTGCTGGTGGAGCTATCGAGCATCCACATGGAGAAGAAATAAAATGGAGTCGGTGCCACGTTTGGTGAAGCTTTGTGTGCCCGTGCGTTGTCATCAGTCATCACGTGTGACAAATAAAAATTCCATAGAGAGCGGGCCGGCACGGGGCTGCCAACAGCCCAACAGGCCGCGAAGCGGCTACTGCGCCTGCGCGAGGAAGAAAGAGAGCGAGAGAGAGTGTCGGCTGCAGCTAATCTGTTTGTCTGGTTGGGCGAAAAGATAGACAAGAAAAGGATAGGGTTTTCATTTTCTGGAATTTGCAAATGAAGCCAAACTCAAAATTCAAACAAAAATTAAGTGAGGCCACGAGTTTTTTTAATACTTGATACACACACACACACACACAATATTAAAGGAAAAAATTTCTATTTATCCATTGTTTTGGTCCACTCCACGAATTACTCATGTACTCCCTCCATCCTAAATTACAAGACGTTTGATTTTTTTGGCCACAAGTTTGACTACTCGTCTTATTCAAAATTTTTTTTGCATAATTTCACTTTTTGGTCGTGGGCTTGCTTTATTAAAAGAAATTTTTCAAAATAACTTAAATTTGGCCATATTTGTATAAATTTTTTTAAATAAGACGAATGGTCAAACTTGGAGCAAAAAAAAAAGTCAAACGTCTTATAATTTAGGATGGAGGAAGTAGTAGAAAATTTCTTCCGTCCTTCTCTGTATCTCGTATGTGGCCATACTAATGACTTTAAGACAGTTCACATCTAGCGACAATGAATACGGAGTCGGACTCCAGTAAGATTGGGTCGTGCCCTACATATCTTCAATGTGACTCAAACTTATGATCTACCCTTATATGAGTCAAAATAAATCATATGTAACGACAATACAAAATCTGATTTATTGGGTTCATTTACTTGTAAAATACTATCTCTAGTGCTAAAAAGAATGCCAATTCTAGATGTATTAAAGTGTCCAAAGATTGATGACATTTATAGATAAATATTATATTAATTTTTAACTTGTAATAATATATCTTATGAAAAAATTATTGATACTTAGTTGATGTTGTTATAACTATTTATATATTTTATACGCATAGTTAATCAAATTTGAGATATTTTAATCTATTACTACTACGTATAATTGAATTCTTTCCTGATAGAGTGAGTAGTAGTAATAATAACAATTAAAAAAAGCCACTCAGCCACTTCTTATCCATTTCGCCATTCACCTCCAGTCTCGTGTACTCTCCTACTCTCGTTACCCTCCCGCCCGCAGAAGGCAGAGGTGGACCGTTCCGTTCCCCACCACGGCGAGGCGAGCTGCGCCTCCGCTGTCCCACGCGGCGACCGGAACTCGGCGAGGCAGCGGTCCCGGCGTCCACCTCGCGCGCGCGCGAGGCAAGCGACGCATCGGCCGGCCCGCGGATCCAGCTGTTGCTGGCTTGCTACTTGAGGTCGGCGAGGCAAGCGATAATAAACCTCCTAAACCCGCAGTCCACCACCACCGCTCGTCCAGTGTAGTCGTCGGTTCCTCTCACCGTGCTGCCACGATGGCGACGAACCCGGGCGTCCTCTGCCGCGCTCCCCGACCCTCGCCTGCGTCAACGGCTGCCGCCCACTCGCAGTCCCTCTCTCCCTCCTCCGCCTCCGTACACATTCCCCATTCGACCCAGCGCGGCCGCCTTGCCGCAGCTCCACCACCACCACGTAAGGCACACAAATACATTCCTCCTCCTCCCTCCCCCATCTCCTCTTTTTTTATTTGGCTAATTCATGAATTCAGGTTTAATAGTTTTTTTTTATAAGCTACGTACGTTTTGGTTGGCTCCTCGCCTCTAGCACTGTTTATACCTCGCTGAACTTTGTTTGTTGTTCTTCTCCTTAATGAAATACACGTGAAGTCGTGTTCTAGAAAAAATATAAGCTACGTACGTGGTTGACTAGTTCCAAAAAAAGGACTATAAGCTGAGCGGTTTGGATTTGCTAGAGCTTTTTAAAGCTGCTAGCAATTTTATTCAATCCAAACAGGGAACTTAGAAGCAACTTGGGGTAGGTGATTATAAGACTCACAGGCAACCGCATTTGTTTCCTTGTTCGGGCAATTCATGTAGGTTACGCCGCATTTGTGTTGCCTTAGAGGTGTTCGATGAATTGCCGTAATGCCTCATTGGAAATTGCTGAGTACTGAGGGAATTCAGTTATGAGGCGCAACTGTTTTTGTTTCCTAGGACAACTGCGATATTCCTTTGACGAAAATTCCAAAAAAATTGACTGCCTGCTTTGATTGATCATAAAGAATTGAATCCGAGCCTTGCAAATTTTGAACATTTCTTAGATAACGGAAAGTGCAAATTTTGATCTAGAACCCACATCACAAGTTACAGGTTACAGATATAAACTCGTTGACAACAATCAGGAGAATCTAAACTACCTAAACTTAGCCTGGTTATAGATGGCCTATGCAAATATATCTCAACAATCAGAACTGCAAAATAATTAGAGTATATGCTTTATTGAAAATTCCTTTTAGGGACTGATCTTACTACAATTCAATCAGTTTTTTTTTTTTCTTATGACTAATCTATGCTTGTTAAGGGGACCTTTGTTGAGTTGGATTATTGTTTTCCCCTGCTTCGCAAAATGTACCCCTTTCTTTCTGTGTGTATGCTCCAGCCATTCATGCTTATGTCATATAACTTTGAAAAATATGCCCTACATCATGAACTACATTTATTACAGGTTGTGTAGCTAGTCCCACCATTGCTAATGTGAAAGAACAAACTGAGGCTGAAGTTGCAATGGGGTACACAATGACTGAAATCTGCGACAAATTCATTGAGTTCTTCATGTATAAGAAACCAGAAACAAAGGACTGGAGAAAATTATTGGTTTTTAGGGAGGAGTGGCAAAGGTATAGAGAGCAGTTCTACAAGCGTTGTCAAGTGCGCATAGATATGGAGACTGATCCTTCATTGAAACAAAAGTTGGTTGTACTTGCTAGAAAAGTTAAGAAGGTAAGTTCTTATCTGTCCTCCTTACGTACAATCAGCCCTTTAAGTTAGTTTTCACAGTTGCCAGTATGATTTTTGTCACATCAACCTTAAGCAGGGGCGGCACTTAGTTCAGACAAAAGTGGGCCATGGCCCTTCCTGTCAAGCATAGTTTTGCACTGAGTAAACAGTAAACATGGTACAGTTTCATTGTTGTTTACAGCATAGTTACACAGATTGGCCCAACCTGATTTATTGGTCAAGCTCCGCCTCTGACCTTAAGAGCTCCATGTATTAAGATTACATGATATTATTGTCAGACTAGGTGCAATATATTCAAACAAAAAAAAAAAAATATCCAGATGCTCTCATAACTACTTGGATATTCTTCATGTTTTTTCTAATTCAGATAGATGATGAAATAGAGAAGCACATGGAACTCTTCACTGAGCTCAGAGAGAACCCTGCTGATATTAATGCTATTGTTGCAAGACGACGAAAAGGATTTCACTGGGGAGTTCTTCCGCCATCTTAATTTCCTTGTGAATGCTTATAATGGCCTTGATGAACGAGACGGTGACTACCAACCTTCTATCAATTTTTACTCACATATCACTTTATATACTTGATCCATACCAGAGTGATTAACCGCTAGCATATAATTACACCATAATAAGGTTATTGAAACAGATCGAATCTGAGAACTTGATTCTTTGTTTCCTAAGCACATGGATTATGATTTCTGGTTAACCAAAATTACAGGAGGACAAAAAAATGTGTACATGCAGAACATAGAAGTTATCACTAGATTGTCTTTCATCTGGGTTGGTTGACAAGGTCAACATATTCTAATGAGCATGTGGTTACTAGTTAGCACCAATTTTTTTGTTGTGTGAATTGGCAGGCAAATGTATCTACTTTACTTTTAGTTATTGTTCTGAATATTGTACTTTATATTATGGGCTGATTAGTTCTCAATATTATTCAGGAATTGTCAGGCTTGGGGCCAAATGCCTATCCGCGATTCATGCATATGATTGCACACTGGAACAGTTGGACATCGAATCTGCTCAGTTGAAGTTTGATGATATACTGAATTCCTCTTCACTAGATGGTGCCTGTGACAAGATCAAAAGCTTAGCCAAGGCTAAAGAACTTGATTCATCTCTAATTCTTCTCATTAACAGAGCTTGGGCTGCTGCAAAAGAATCTACAACTATGAATGATAAGGTTAGTCTTAGAGCAACATAAACAAAGCTGTATAAGTTTTCCTGTGTTTAGGTATGATTTCTTGCTACATTCTTGGCCACCTGGGCAGTTGGTACAGTGGTACACTCAATCCATTTTGAGATATTGTGTTGATTGGCCTGCTGTGGTACTGTCAAACAACATAGACCATTGTCGCTAGAGATATAGCCATCTTGCCAATTTGTGCTTCAGCAGAAGTGAGGCATTAATTGATGAAAATTTTGGTATATATGTATAAGAAATATAGCATAGCATTTTGGTCTCCCGAGAGTGGATGTAATTACGCTTCATTGTTTGGTAAATTTGCATAAAATTTCATTTTTCTATATATTCTCTTTGATATATTATTTTTATTTTTTTAGTTTTATGTAACTTAAATAGGCAATTTTTTAATGATTTATATTGTCTGTTATGAAAGTAGAAAACATATAATTTGTCATAATACTTATGAGGATTCACTGAGCCTTCGAAAAAAATGTAGAAAAGACTAAGTGTAGCAAATACCATGGTAAAGTTAATCTAGATGACTTTACCAATCCTCCACAAGTCCACATCTTTTTAACTAAATAAAATTGTTGTCTTCAGTACCAGGATTATTTTTCTGGTACATCTAGTATGTTTTTCCATACATCATCACTACTATTCATATAATGTACAACTAGGATATTATGATTAACTCAAGTCTGCCTTTGCCTTTTACAAGTGTACAAATGTAACGAACTAGCTTACATGAGACCGAATGAGTTATTTGGCACAACTGAGTTTGTATTCTAAAATCAAGAACTTTGAGACTTTTTTTTTCTATAGTAGTAAGAAAACAGCTTAATCAAACATTCAAGTGTACCCTGTATCCATAGCTCCAACTCCACATTCCTGGAGTCTGGATCTAGGAAAACCTAACTCCAGCTCCACAGATTTCTGAAGCTAGGAGTACTCTGCTCTAAGAATTCTTGGAGCTAGATCTCTGCCAAACAAGATTAAGTGGATTCTATTTCCAATTATATTTCAAATCTGAATCACTAACATGTTGTATAATACCACAAGCCTTTTTGGCACTTGCTAGTTGTATGGTGAAGTAACATTAGTTAATATTTTGGTAAATGACACTATTATAAAACTAGTGCCTAAACCTTGTAGATATACAGTATTTGCTGATTCATATCCGTGGCATAGGTCAAGGACATAATGTATCATATTTATACAACTACAAAAGAAAGCCTCAAGAGCATCTCACCTCTAGAGATGAAGCTTCTGAAGTATCTGCTGAATATTGAAGACCCTGAAGATAGATTTGGTGCTCTTGCAACTGCTTTCTCTCCTGGAGATGAGCGTGAATCCAAGGACGAAGATGGTCTTTACACGTAAGAATTTTTTTGACAAAGATATTTATTTGTTGTCTCTATTGATTTCACTATTGCAAAAGTCCATGATTTGACATATCAGTTTTGTCGGAGACATATAGCTATTCTTGTTCCCTCATTTTCCTTTAGGAATAAGTCTACATAATCCCCTCATGGGGAATTTGACTATCCTCAAAATTAAGTTCTTTTCTGGTCACGTGCTCCACTTAACTCTCAGCTAATGTTATCAAGTGTTAAGTTGGCTTCTCCAATCATTATGTCACCTGTTGAAAAGAAATTCTCATGAGATAGTCAATTGTTAATGAGATGTATCATATAATTGGCTGCATGGATCTATACAGGTAATTCTGTTATGTAAATGCTTTAATAACATTATAGGTTATCAACTTCATAAGAGTAATATCCCAGGACCCCCCCCTCCCCACCCCCCCACCCCCACCCAAAAAAAAAAAAAAAAAAAAAAAAAAAAAAGTGGGAGGAAATTTTATTGAGGAAACTATGACATTTTACCTAAGAAAATGATAGTTCATATTTGTTGCTGCCCTTATCTAAGTTTGATTAGCTCAACTAGTTAATTTTTCGGACTGCCTTGCTGCTTAACTATTATTTTCAGTTTTTTGTGTGTCCATGTAAACTATGCATGCTAAATGGTTATGAAAACATTGTCTTTTTATGTTGATGCATTGGATTTGCAACGTGGAACAAATGTTTGTACTTCAAAGCCGGTGGTTGGCTGTCCAATAAATGGGTGCCATTTTACTTTTGAACGTTTTTTTTAATGAGGTTGTGACAAATAAGATAGTAAAGATACTTTCTATGCATTGGCATAATCCGGTCTGTGCATGCAGAACTCCCAACGAGCTCCACAAATGGATCAAAATGCTGCTCGATTCATACCATCTGAATAAAGAGGAGGCGGATTTTATGGATGCGAGAAAGATGAGCGACCCGGTGATCATCCAGAGGCTAACTTTGCTGAAGGAGACGGTCGAGGAAGAATATATGAAGAAGTACATACATCCCGAGGAGGAAGAATCCATGGACGACGACGACGACGACTAGCACCAGAAGACTGAATGCGAACCTGTATGTGTAAGCCGACTTGGTACGAACGCATCCGGTGGAGATTCAGAAGGGATACACTCTAATCGCTGACAACGCTGATGATCTATATAAGTAAGATAGCGGATGCTCTGCTGCTTTTATTTACGAGTGATGGATGGTAAACTGTGCATGCCTTGTCATAAAGCTGTTACAGACGTAAAGCTCAGGGTTTGCTTTGTTCTTTTTTTTTATCAAGGGTTTGTTTTTGTTCTTATATAGGTTCACAAACAATGTTACCAGTTTTGATTTGAAATATGCCCGCTTAATTTTGCTCATCTATTTTCCCGGAGCTCTGGTATGGGCCACCGGATGTCCTCACCTGAAGGCCCATTAACGCTCACGGCCCAAAATTTCCCCATGGCACGTCTCCCCCTCCTCTCGAGTCTCGAGTCTCGACCTCTCCGGCTCTTCCTCTTCCGCACCCGAACGCGGCACGCTCTCGCTCCCTTCCTTCTCCGACTCCATTTCTTTTCCTCAGTCGGTCAGTCCAAACCCCATCACCAGCGCGGAGGCGGCTAGCGGCGGCGCGGTGGACTCCAGCTGCTGGCAGCCCCTGCCTCGAGGGAGTTAGGGCGTAGCGCCGCAGGCTACAGCGGCAGCCACCAGCGGAAGTCGTGGGGACGCCCAGCGCAGGAAGGTCTGAGGCTCCGAGCGGCCAGCCGGCGAGCCTGGGGCGATCAGGGAGCAGCGCAGGTCCGCCATCCGCAGCGCGCCCGCCCGTCGCTCAGCAGGGGGCGTTCTCTTCTTCTGGATTAAAATTTGTAAGAATCCAGTCAATTAGCTTCCCAATTTCCCATTCAATACATTACAGACAACAAATTGTGAATCACTTGCAAATGAAATTGGAATTGGGGAGGGGGGAGAACGAGTCGGCCCGCAAATTGATTACTATTCCATGAATTTATGAAACCATGCCCAATTTATATATTTCCTATATATTATACAATTAGAACTATGCGGTGTTATACATTCCTATATCAGGCTTTAGGATTTTAGGTTGCCAAAAAAAAAATGATGCCATTTTATATTTCGAATACGCTATGCCAAAATCGTAGGCCTGCCAGGCAGACGACACCTCTGCGGCCCTCCCTAACTTCGGTTAGGTTGTAGCTCGCTTGTGGTCGGCCCCGGAGATGTCACGGACCCTGGTGCAGCCGGTGGGGCAGAAGCGCCTCACCAACGTAGCGGTGGTGCGGCTGGGCAAGCACGGCCAGCGCTTCGAGATCGCGTGCTTCCCCAACAAGGTGCTCTCCTGGCGCTCCCACGTCGAGAAGGACATCGACGAGGTGCTCCAGTCCCACACCGTCTACTCCAATGTCTCCAAGGGCGTCCTCGCTAAGTCCAGGGACCTTATTAAGGCCTTTGGCACCGACGACCAGACCCAAATATGCATCGAGGTACCTTCCGAATCCCCTCTACAATCCAATGCAGTCCCCCAGGCTCCCGCCCTGTGACCAAGCCTTGCTGCTTCCTCAGATTCTGGAGAAAGGGGAGCTTCAGGTCTCCGGCAAGGAGAGGGAGGCGCAGCTCTCCAGCCAGTTCCGTGATATTGCCACCATCGTCATGGAGAAGACCATCAATCCAGAGACCCGCCGCCCCTACACCATCACCATGATTGAACGCCTCATGCACGAGATACACTTTGCCGTTGACCCAAATCTCACCTCCAAGGAACAGGTACCTAGATATCATTTGGTTGGATGAAATTAGTAATTCAGTAATTTTGCTAATAGGTACGGGTAGTGCTACTGATTGAGTCTGAGTTTTGTTATACAGCACTGAATTTATCACCATATAGGATTGATTTTTATTTTTAAAACACTGAATTCATCATCATATATACCTTAACATGTTGCTCTTATCTATGTATTTTCAATTTCTGGCCAGTTTTTTCTCTTCTGTAAACAAGAACAATGATGTGATGACTCATTAATTAATTTCTCATTTCTCTTCCTGTGAAGTTGCAATTGCAACTTAACAGTTAACACCATTAACCTTGATATGTCCTTGTTTCTGGTGATAATGTTTTCTGAAGATACTGCTGTTTTACAATAACAGCGCTAGCAGTTTGTGTATCAGAATTCGAAAGAGAATTTTCTGTTCAGTGTTTGTGCCTGACAATTGGCTGTATGCAGAAAGATAGGTGCCTTCTTCTTTTTGATGGATTTGGTAATGCTGCAATATTGCTACTAGGATGGGTAAATGATTAAGTTTTGGATATTAGCTTTACAACACTGAAATCGTCATATAGCATAACAAAAGATAGCATAGCAACAGTTTGCATGGCCATTAACTGTGTATCAGATACACTTTGATCCTGAATTTGTATACTTCAATGAATGATTGGCTATATTTTGTACAGCGTAGTACTTAGAAGCTTGTCGATATTACCTGCTCTCTGGACATGATGATAGACACAGCATACTTGACCATGTGAAATTCCTTTTGTCTACCATCTTACATGTTTTTTTTTTAATCTGTGCTCTTTGGTTTTGCAGGCTCTTAAGGTTATCAAGAAGCTCATAGAACACTTCCCCATAAAGCGTGCACCGCTGAGGGTGCGGTTCACTGCACCAAAGGTCAATTTTACTGGCCTGATGGAAACGGTTGCTGAATGGAATGCTACTGTCATTTCGAAGGATGAATCTGGCACTCAGCCTTCTATTGTAAGTCTTTTAATTCTTTTTCTGTTTTCTGGTCATTGATGTGTCACATGATTCTGATATCGGCTAGTAGTTATTTGTCTCTCATGATTAACAGCCTAGAAGTTTGGTCCATGTTGCCTATAGTTGATGTTTAAAAAAATCACAATGCTCCAGTTGGCCCATGGGTCATGGGAGGTGCCTAGCGCCTGATCCCCAATTAGAAAGAATAAGTGGAGATTATGTGCCTCCAAAATAGGCAGCTTTTAGCGTTTTTCCCTGTTGCTGATGGGGTCAATTGCTGAAACCAAAATGCCTCTATATGCTGAACCTTATTATCGTTAGCTTACTACATTTAACTGTGGATGTGGATACTTTTACAGGTATGTGAGATTGAGCCATCTATTCTGCACTCATGTGAGGAGCGGCTGAAGGATGTACAAGGGAGGGTGGAAGTGCTGTCTGTCTCGGCACATGCAGAGGGTGGTCCATCTGTGGAGCAACATGACAGTGTGGAATTGCCACAAGCAGCTTCAGCAAAGGAGCCCGACGCTGTTGCTCAGATAAGCGAGACAATGCAGAAGCAGAGCATTTCTACTGAAAGCCAGGGTAGTGCACAAGGCAAGCTGCAGAGAAGGTGCAGGGAGTGCAATGTGCTCGTGGAGGACAAGCTTTACAGAGAGCACTGCAAGAGTGGGTGGCACAAGCACAACTACACGTGCCACAAGAACGGGCTCCCCCCTCTGAGCCAAGAGGAGTGCATGGTGGAGATGGAATTGGCCGACTCCAAGAAGGACCTTAAAGACTACGATTTCTGATGAGGTTAGTTGGAAGTTCCTTTGACATGTGATCTTGTGTTTGGGCACCGATGCTGTCTGTCTAATGCTTCCTATGACCCATCTTATCCAGGATGATTAACAAGGGGTGTACAGGGCATGGAGTTGTTAACAGTTCATTTGAGATGGCGACGCTGACACGTGGCGGGAAGAAAACCTGTGGCCTGATTTGCTGTTTGGGGCTGCTAAAGGAAATTTACATGTTGCAAGTGTGATGTATTATGTAGTCATCTAGCTGCCTGGAGAGACAGCTAAATGCATTGTGTTGCTACTGACGAAAAGGAAAAGTTTCATACACCCTAATGTGGCTGCCTAATTATTAAAAAAAAAAAGATACAAAGCCATGCATAGTGGTCAAATTCATATATTTATGGAATATGAATCCAGTGAGGACGATAATGGTAAACCAAACTATGACCATGAATAAAAGGCATCCAAAAAAAAATAGAAAAAAAAAAAGAAGGGGGGGGGTGGCGCCGTTATTTGGCGGAGCAACACATGTGATAAAAAGGAAATAGAAATTGGACGCACAAGTGTTCTTATTGGGCCAGTGGCAAGTGCTCATTCTAAGCCTATTGTGACGAGATTAGACAGTCGGGCATTCGAACACTTGCTAATATAATGTGATAACACAATTTTGGTACACTAACGCAAGAAGGCCGTTGTCCGAGCCAAGAAATGCAAACTGCGTGCCACTGTCACTGCCAGTGTGAAGCCGCATCATTAGAGAGAAGGGACATGGTCCATACTCATGCTTGAATAGCATGAGCATTTTATTATATATTATATGATGATAAAAGAATATTCAGGGTCAGAGCTTAGTGCCTAATCTCAGAACTCATCAGAAGCCTGCTTATCTCACGTGCAATCCATTTTGTCAATCAAGCCTCTCAAGTTTGAAAGCACTCAGTTTCATCAAAAAGAAAAAAAAAAGTTTCAAAGCACTTGACTGGAGAAGCAACTCCATGCATGCATCACTGTGGTTGGAGGGGACACGTGGCCAGAAGGAAGCCCATCGCTGCCAAGTGGGCCCGGGACAGGAGTGAGTCAGTGAGTGCGCCCCCACCCCAACCCACTTCACAGACAGAGAGAGCCGCCACCCACCATCGCGGCGCGCACACAGACCCAGGCAGGCGCTCACAAGTCACAAGCCACCCACTTCTTCGACTTGGGCCGCTGGGTCCGTTCCTTCCTTCCCGCTTCCCTCGTCAACCAAACCAGCTCGTGCCGTGCGTGAGGTCTCCTCCCCATCGCATCGCCACGCCACGCCACGCGCCGCGCACCGCCCGCCTCCTCCTCCTCCTCGAATCCCTCGACCCCGCCGCGCGCCATCCCTCCGATCCCTAATCGATCGGCCCGCCGCCGGCCGTCCGCCTTCCCGCCTTCCCGCCTTCCCGCCTCGGCTCGGCTCGATCGGGCGCCCCGGGGAAGCGAGAGCGAGGCCTAGCTCGATCGCGGCGGACCCCGATGCCCCGCCTCCCGGCCCCTCTGGCGGCGGCGGCGGCGGCGGAGGCATGAGCCGGCGCGGACGACTTGCCGGAGCTGCCAGCCATGGACGCCACCGCGCGCCCCGCCATCGTCATCGACAACGGCACAGGGTAATAACCCCCGATCCCTTCCTCCCTCTCGCCAACTCGCTGTGTCGCTGTGCCAGTAGTACTGCTTTATCGCCGCGCGATTCCCCCGTGTGCTCGGGCGGTTGTCGCCGAGGTTTCGGCCATGCGCGCGCGGTTGGGTCCTGAAATGGGTGCCCGTGTCAGGGGACGGGGCCCCGTGGCTTTGGTCTGTCTTGGGACATTCTCTTGTTGTCCGTCCAGTTTGGAGGCACTGGTTAGGTTGGGATAACTCCGTCTAGAGTTCTAGATCGTCGGCTGGGATGGGAGACACGAGACAACAGTACCCGAGCCAAGCTGCCTGTTCTGCTCTTTTTGGTTTGTGCTGTTGTGCAGTCAGGATAATTCCGTGCTGTGTAATGGGGACAGAACTGTTAAGAGTGGTACCCTTTTTATTTTGATTGGGACTGCTCCTCAGATTTCCCTACGAGTAAAATGTGAAATTATATCTCTGCCCTGCTTGTACTGTACTTTATGGTGACTTCACCTTTTGTACTCTCAGCTTCCACCAAGTTAGGTTGTAAGGCATAGATCGTGAATGCTGGGTTTATGAACTTCCTGGACATCATTGTCACATTAAGATTCCACATCTTTTTATGAGCAACGAACGAGAACAGATCCTGAAGTAATAACAACTACAAAATGAATCTTCTTGGGATATACAGTAATCGTTGACTCTGGATTGCTTTGATTTCTCTGCAATTGCTAAACTATGTCACTTCCGCTTCATTTTTTTCTGTCATAGTACTACTTACACCCCTTTTTCTACTATGAGTTTATGACTATGACCATTTTTTTTTTACAAGATTTTTAATACTCTTATATGTTTAGGTATAGCAAACTTGGGTTTTCTGGGAACTCGGAGCCGTCTTTCACTCTCCCTACTGTCGTAGCTGCGAACGAATCTTTTCTAGATCAGACAGAGCTGTTGAGTAGTGCGAACTGGATAGCGCAGTATAATGCAGGCATCATGGCTGATCTTGACTTTTTTATTGGAGATGAGGCTCTATCACGGGGTAGATCTAGTGGGCTGTACACATTAAGAAGTCCAATCCGTCATGGGCAGGTATGTATATACTTCTGCTTTTAGTGATGTTGTCCTTCGTTTGTGTTCTACCTCCATATGCCTTATCCTCTTTCCTGTTTTGCAGGTTCATGACTGGGATACAATGGAGAGATTTTGGCAGCAATGTATTTTCAATTATCTACGTTGCAATCCTGAAGAGCATTATTTCCTTCTTACGGATAGTCCTGTCAGTACGCCTGAAAGTCGTGAATGTACAGGAGAAATCATGTTCGAGACCTTCAATGTCCCTGGACTATATATTTCCGTTCAATCTGTCCTCAGCCTTTCTGCTGGATATGCCTATCTGAAAAGTATTTCCGATGATGATTCAGATGCTGCGGTAGGTTCTGAATGGTTTACCAAGTATTTATTACTGCATAAACCACATTTTCTTGTTTGGCATTCTTTTCTTTTATTGAATATTTTTTTATGAAACATGGAAAATGTAAAGTTATTGTAGTGATCGCATGCCCTCACAAAGATCGGCTACCCATTTACATTATATATGTTTCTTTGAATCATGGTGTGCCTTAAAAAGGTCAGCATCATAATTTATATATAATCTGTTGCTTGTCAAATTCTGGAACTCATGATTGAGGGTAGGCATTTATAGTTACTAGTAATCACTGTTTATTGTTCCAATCTCTTGACCCTTTTTCATTTAATACCTATAAATTCTGTGGTAGAGCATATTGCTTCGCATTAACTTGCCAATATACTTTGTCAGTCTGATATGACAGGAGTAGTAGTTGATATCGGGGGGATGGAGCTCCACAAATCGTGCCAGTTGTAAATGGCTATGTAATTGGGAGTAGCATAAAGTCTTTTCCTTTTTCCGGAAGTGATGTAACACAGTTTGTTTGCCAGCTTTTACAGGTACATCACGCTTTCCAGTTTTATTGTGATTGCCTTCAGATGCAAAATTTCTCGTATTGTTCGTAAATAGGGCTGTATCTATCTCTGGTTCCGTGCTCTTAAATCAAAGGTCTATTTTAGCATTATAACAAACTTGGTGTTGAGTTGTTTTTCCCCAAGCAGACATATGTACATATTGTTTCAATAGGGCTGCTTTGCATAGGAAAAAATGTAATGATTGAGTTCTATGGATGCCAACATCAAGTATTGTAAAATGCTATAATATTGATCTGGATTGCTCAATAAGATTGATTGTCAGATAAGACTGCAGATCGGTCAATGTCGGTGGGAATGCTGCCTGCTGCATGGGAACAGGGGGCAAAACCAGGCTATTTTGGTGCTGTGACTGGGACAGCAATGGATATTTTGAAATCCCAGGCCAAAATGTTGTTGATACAAAAAAAAAAAAAACAAACAATGATGCTTTTGAACACTAGTGACATCTATGATACTCTATCCTGGATCTGCTCATGTGGCAAGTCCGCAAGTGAAATGTTGATTGGGTCGGACCCTAGATATTTTTTTTTGCTGGATTGCTTGTTATTCTTAATGCTAGTGCTACTCTTGTTTATTAGCATAGCTCGTAGTGAGTTATGTTATATTAATCCATTCACATTGTTAATGGCAATACCTTAAAAATGTTAGTCAGCCTTGTCTCGGGAAATCAAGTTTTGACCCTTGAAAGTGTTAGCGTGCAGATCACACATTATCACTAGAAATCCAATCAGTAACATTGATAAAATCAGGATACTTGTTATTTTGGCCGTTCTTCTATAATAGATTGAATGGTACACTATTCATTAATTCCTATTCCCTATGTTCCAAATTATAAGTCGTTTTGACTTTCCAAATATATAGGTTTTGCTATGCACTTAGATATACGCTATGTCTAGATACATAGCAAAAGCTATGTACCTAGAAAACCCAAAATGAGTTATAATTTGGAGCAGAGGGAGTACATAATATTTGAATGCCATCCTATCCTAGACTATTATTGTGTGATTGGGAAAATTATTTAATTGAAAATGGGGACTTCTTATATTACCATGGTTAGTCACCTGGTGAGAAATTGCATCTGACTGCAGAATGACTGTAAACATAAACCATATTCCCATTTAGACTTGTATACTGATTGGTATTAGTCCTTTATGCTCTCAATATTTACTTTTACTTTTGAGGTATTCTCTTGTGGTCCCCTGTAAAAGCTCGATGAATTTTCTCAGGCACATGGATGCTGTCCTGCTGATGGTGTATTACATTACAAATGCTGTTATTGACTAGTGTCATCTGGCGGTTTTGCAGGAAAGAGGTGAGCTTTTGCCACCTGAGGATTCTTTAGATATATCTCGTAAAGTGAAAGAAATGTATTGCTATACTTGTTCAGACATTGTGAAGGTATTTCTTTTTTATTATCCATTGGTCTTCCACTCTTCACAACTAGTAAAATTGATTAATGGGATTTGATGCTAGTATTGATTTATGGGAGTTGATGTCCCCCTAATGAAGTTAAACATTCTTGTAAAACTTTTTCCCTGTGTAATTACTACTTTTGACCTGGTTAGAGAATTTGTTTAATGTTATTTTATGTTTGCTTGTGTTGCTTAACAATGACTGTAGATACCTTTTGGTCTTCAGCTTCTTACCATGTAGACTAATTTTATGCATTGTTTTCTTTTACAACTACATATGTGGCAAGTTTGATATAAGTAATACTTCCAGCAAGAGGCCATACAGTAGGTATCTATACTAAACAAATAAAAATATTTAGATTCTTATGCATCTCCATTACAATTTCAGGAGTTCAAGAAGCATGACAAGAAGCCTGATAAGTACATCAAACATTGGTCAGGTGTTAAACCAAAGACTGGGGTCCCATATAAAATTGACATCGGATATGAACGCTTTCTTGGGCCTGAGGTTTAATCCTATTTCTGTCATCAAAACTGCAATATTTTTTTTTGTTCCCAAAGTGTTCATCCAAAATGGTATAATATTATGGCCAACTATCATCTTTTGAGTGGCAATTACACTGTTGCTGATGAATTTATTATAGCTTTTGGTCTTACATTACTCTGATAATTCATATATTGTAAGTACATTGAAAGCTAAGACAGAAATTTAGCTTACTGTTGCTGTAAATTAAGAGATAAGCTTCATAACAAGACATCTCGGTTTCTTGTGAGAATTTCTTTATGTTAGTTGTGTAGTAAAGGAACTGGTTGACAATGTGAATGTACTTACTTCACTGGATGGCCATTTCACACTACTGATTCTTGTCCTGTGGCAAGATCAATGGAATTCATGGGAACATGGATCAAGGATTGCCACTCTGCCGTTTATATGGTTGCAGCACTATTTGTTCATGAAATATTTGTTTCTATGAATTGTACTCATGTAACATTTATGACCAACTTGAAGAAATGATTTAATTCTTTAAGATTTATGGTAAAAAAAATTTAATTCTAGAAAAGTGGGGGGTTCCAGTGGAAAGAAATTAGTAAGTTTGATGGTTTACACAGTGAGGTTATGTTGAATTGCTAAATTGTTATCATCAGAGGTCACATAAATAAATGGATTTGTAGATGTAGAGTTGTAAATGATAGTCTTGCATACTTATAGAAGCATCCTTTGGCATATAGATTTGCTACTATTTAGGTGCTGACTAGCTGAGATCATGGTTTCCTTTGCTTCATCCACAGAATTAAATACCCGCCAATTACTATTACTCTCTGGAACTGTCTTAACCTTTGGCAGTATCTTGGTTCATTACCTCCTTGTAGATACTACATAAAGGTCTCTAGCTCCAATGGAATACTGCCGTGTGCATACACTGTCAAGTGATATCGATAAGCTTTTGTAGTGGTTCAGAATTGTTCCCGTACATCATGGGTATGAAATTTGCTCTAAAAAATGGGTGTTATCAAATATATCTTGAAAAGGTTATGAGGTCTAGAAATTATTAGTTTGTTTTGCCTTGAGCTTATTTTGTTGGTATTTAACCTTTTGTTAGAATAAACTTTTAACTTTTTACAGTTGGTCATGATTTTTTTAAAAGTCAGAATTAGGTGTGCGTCTCTAATCATCTAGCAATAAATGCAGATCTTCTTCAACCCTGAGATTTACTCTGCCGATTTCTCCACTCCTTTACCTGAGTTAATTGATGACTGTGTTCAGTCTGCACCAATCGACACAAGGAGAGCTCTGTACAAGGTACTTTCTTCAAACTCTGCATGGATATCTAAGATGGAAAGTGATATATATGAATGCAGTGACATTTATCAGAATTCTACTTTTTGTAGAATATAGTATTATCTGGTGGGTCTACCATGTTTAAAGACTTCCACAAGAGACTCCAAAATGATATAAAGAGGATAGTGGATGAGCGAGTTGCTGCGACTAATGCCCGTCATCATGTGGAAGTGAGAGTAAGTACAGATGATTGATTTTCAATCGCAATTAATGTACTGTTGTAGTTGATAGTCTACATGTGAGTAATTTTATGTTCTTTGTACTGCCATTTGATTTGACCTTTTCCTCTGTTGTCAGCCTATTGAAGTCAACGTGGTTGCCCATCCAATACAGAGTTATGCAGTTTGGTTCGGGGATCAGTAGCTGCATCTAACCCTGAATTCTTTGAGGTACTATAAAGCAGTGTTGACTTGTATTTCTGCCCTTGACAAACTGGCAATCGTCAGTAATCATGCCTCTATTTCTGCCTTCTGATCTAAACTTATGATGACCCTAAACCAATAAAACGTGGTAACTTGTGATGCTTTAGTTCATAACACTATAAAGCAGTGTTATAACTGAGTTATGAATACAATTATTCCTCTTGTGAATGAAATCTAAGGCCCTGTTTGCTTCCTATGAATTGAGAGGAATTGAAAAGTAATGGATATTGGTTTTTGTAATTCATGAGGTCCAAACAGGCCATAAGTGATTTCCCTTTTCTCATGCAGTTTTGCCACACAAAGGAGGAATACGAAGAACATGGAGCCAGCATCTGCAGAACAAGCCCAGTTTTCAAAGGAATGTACTGAGTTTTCTTCACAACCCATCCTCTAGTAGGAGAGCTCATTTAGGTTTCTTCGATAGAATATAGTCAATTTTGATTCTTTTTCGGTCCGTTCCAACCATTGTCGGGCCACCCTGACTAGATTTGTAGCTCTGTTTGTACTAGTTGTTTGTTCTGTGTTCTGCGTCGAATGTTGTGTATAGCCAACAGCTTGGTTCCTGTTCGAGGTGCTTGATTGTAGCGAGGACCTTGGACAGCTTAGTAGAAAATATTGGTTATTCTTTTACATTAGCTTGTTCAGACAGATTCACGGAATTCTTATTAATAAAAGTCAGGCTAAATTTAGGATTATGTACATGATACCGTGTGTGGACCAAAGAGATTTGTCGTGGATGATCTTGAAAAGCAGCAGGGCACCTTATTTCAATTCTAATATGGTGAGGATTGTCAGGGTTGTGTATATACATTAACAAAACCGTTCTTTTGTCAGGGGGTGTATATACGTTAACAAAACCGTTCCATAACTGACAAAAAAATGCTAAAAAAATATACCTTTTTATATCATATTGGTTTAGAGTAGTGCATATTCATTGCATATATATTTATTATTATTATATACACGGCAAAAAGAATAGAAGCCCCAGATCACTTCACCCGCACAAGGCCCAAAACTGTACACGTCACCACCCGAGCCCTCAGCCAGCCTTTCTTCAGCCTGCAGCACGCCGAATGCCTGCATTAGCAGTGCATATGCTCTACGCTTAAGGGAGACCAAATTTGCCACCATTCCTATCGGTTTCTCTCACTGTAGCGTGCAAGCCTCGGCAACTTGTCATCAAATCTCATCTCCTAACTGAACCTGAATGCTTCAATCCGTCCATCACAGATTCGCAGCGGTCATAATCATGGGAACCCAATGTAGCTGTGCACCATTGTCTTGGCCGGGATCACAACGGTCTTGCTAAGCACGAAGAGCACAAGAGTTAACTCGAGCATCAGGATGGTGTTTAGGAATGCTCGGTCGACAATCCAGCCAAATATCGTGATGCCGCCAGGGTTGGCCAGCAGGTACAGCACTGAAAATCATTCAGAGAAGCAGAGCATAAGCACTGAAATGATGTGGATATTGAGGAGCATGCTCTTCAAAGTATCACATTGGAATATTGGATGGTTGAAGATTAAGGATAGGAGAATCAACGCCAGCTTTGTATTACTTACCAAGTGATTCCCTCTTGTGGTACGAAGACATGTAGGACGCCAGCTGAGCTGTGCCGTGAGAACTGCCATGAAGCGACCCACTGTCCAGGGACTCCAGATCACTCTCCGAGTAATCTCTCAGAAACAGGTGCGCAGGAAAGGGCACAACGTTCCCAGAACTGTTTGGGGTGGTCACATAAGTGGAATCAGCAGAGCATGTTGCTAACGCATGCCACCGACTAGCCAAAGAAGAAATGTTTTGAGCTCTGTGGGAGATCTTAGCAGCAGCGTGCAAACAGAGGACGAGACCGACAACTTGAACAACTGAAGACACCTGCAGTATAAGAGGACATCTGCTCGTGACTCGATTTCGCAACACATAATGAGGAACAAAAAGTTAATGGTAAAGCATGAGGTACTCACAGCAATGTCACCTCCATTGGTGAAATTGATTGGCCCGCTGTAGGCTGTCGTCTTGAAAAGAATGGCAAACTGGCTTGCTGTAACAGAAAGGAAGAGCAGCAAGAGGAACATGCGGAACCTGTGGCTGATTTTGGAGAGATTGTGGCGGAGCTGCAGGTGCTCTTTCAAATAGACCAGAGGATCCGCGTCTTGCTCCAGAAGCTTGCCATAGTCATCGAAGTGGATGACTTGCAGATTGCAGACCAAGTTGAAGAGCATGCAGGATGACAATATGATCGTCGTCAAATACATCCATGACATGATGGAAGCGAAGAATACTACGCAGGCTCTCCAAATTGACTCCTGGAAGATGTGGGAGAAGCGGAAGGATTCCCGGGTGATCTTCACAACAAAGCATGGCACTATCCACCAGGTAAGAGTGCGGAAGAAATCCTGTGGCAGTGGTTGTAGCACTTGTCAGCAGAAAATTAAATACACCAAAGCTCTTAGCCTGATGCATATAACAGATGTCATATTAAGCATGAAATTTTCCAATTTCAAATTTCCACTAGAGATCACAAGGTAAATCTAGGAAGGGCAAGAGCACTTCATCAGTCAGATAACTTAGATAGGAAATGGAGATGCGTGCTTCATTTAACTAAAAAATTCAAAACGACGATAATAACAAAGCCAAGGAAACACTACATATTCCTGTTCCATATCCCAAATCCTTGACCAGCCCCTAACATGCATTTGCGTGTATAAACAGTAAACAAAGATAAATAAGGCATGTCGGCACAAACACAAACTGACTTATCACACGCACATGAGCTCCACTCACATGGTAACATAAAAGGAGGCACATGTAGACCACATATGTAACTGAAAGAATAAGCCACTTCAGTAGGGACAAAGCCAATGATCCAGGGCGGCACAGATTAATAAACAAGGGATTTAGGATTTGTAGCTCCATACGTTATGGTAACATGACTAGACATCTATCATCCCCCCTGGCCCCACCTGTCACTGAAACATGGAACAGAAAATTCAGAAGTGGCAATCAACGATCTAGACATGAGGTTTCAGTAGAAGCTGCTAGAGGCTGCAACACGCAAACTTGCCATTAAATACTACAAGCAGAAAATGACAACCATAACCTTAATAGTCTCCAAGTTTCCTAGTAAACAAAATCAATTGCCACCTGAGTTCAACAATTCCTCCTTGAGATGCATAAAGCTGCACCAAATTTGGTAAAAATGGGGCAAATTTACAGCTAAGAGATTATCCACTAGTGGAGCAGCAGTAATAAGTAGAAGTATCAGACGTAACGTAAACACGAGAAACTATTTACAGCAACTGCTCTCACTATCGGATTTGGACACTACTCGTAGCATTCGATCCCGTAATAATACAAACAGAAATGAATCCGAAGCAGGACCAGAGGAGGTCGCTTGGGCAACACCCCACATCACATCACATCACATGAGTGCATCGCCTCACCTGGATCTTGGCGACGTACTCCTTCTGGAACCGGATCCTCATGCCGAGGTCGGGGTCGACGAAGAGGAACTTGCGGAGGCCGTACATGGCCATCTTCCGTGAGACGCAGGCGAGCGCGACGCCGGCCGCGGCCGCCTGCGAGAGCAGGACGCAGACCTCGAACACCTCGACCTCGATGTCGTCGCAGGAGCGGTCGTGGGCGCGGCAGGGGGACAGCGTGACGGCGGCCGCCGGCAGCGCGAGCCCCACGACGGCGAGCGCGGACGCCGCCGCGGCCACGCCCAGCGGCGTCGACGCCGCCAGCCCCGCCGCGGAGAGGAACGCCTCGAGCCGCCGCAGCCACCGCGAGAGCGGCGCGTCCGCGGGCTGCAGCAGCGGCGCCGAGATCGTCGCCGCGTGGGCCGGGGACGGGGCCTGGGCCGGGGACGGGGACGGGGTCTCGGCGGGAGCCCGCGACGGCGACAGCGGCGGGCGAGATGGAGGTGGCCCCGCGTGGCCGTCGCCGGTGGAGGCCATCGCGGGCGGGAAGGGAAGGAAAGGAAGGAGCTTTGGCCTCGCCGGAGGGGAGGAGGCCGGGTCAGGTCCGAGGTGTATAAAATGCCGGCGGTTGTATGGTCTGGTCGGCACGGGGAGGAAGTGGGCCTTTTAAGACTCGCGTTCCTGGGCCCCACCCCCACGGAGACCTGGCCCCACGAGTCAGTAGGTGGGCCCCGACGTGGAGTGCCAGGTGGGTCGAGAGGCTCGAGGAATTTGTGCTTTGCTTGGGCCTCGCCTCGGGGTCGTCCCCTCCCGAGACGCCGCGACGGCGAGACCCTGCTGCGGCGTCGTGCGGGAAGGACACGTGGCGTAAGGGAGAGGGATGGTGCCAGAGGCAGAAGGATACTGCCCGCGTGGCTGGCTGAGGTGTGCGCAGCAGCTGCCCAAGGACAGGTGCAACTGCAAAAAGGCCAGTGGGTGAAAGCAATTTTATCCACTTGATTAAACGAAGATTATCCCAGTGATGGTTACACTGATGCACGTACTCTCTATATCAGTGAAAGCAATTTTTATCCACTTGTCTTTTCAGTTTTCATCGCCTTCGGATCATCATACCATGCATGCTGCCTCTCTTTTATAACAAGTTACGAGTAGTTTAGATGGATCCATGTAGAAATTAGTGAGTGCAAACGCACCCTGTCAAAAACGAAAAAACAGTAATTGTAGCAAAAAAAATTCACTATATTCGCACTGTCACGATATAATCAGATGGTTTGGATTGCGGATAAGGAAATTGTGATCCTATTTTTTTAAATTTGTTTGGGTTCTATGGTTATATGTTTGGCTTATAGAGTGCAACCTAGGCAAGAAATAAAAAAGCAAACATGTTATCTTGGGTGTCTGTATCTCCGACAATGAGGGTGCGTTTGGTTGTGACGGAGGTGACAAGGCGAGCTGCGACTCCAGCGGAGCTACTCCATGGCTATTCCTATACTCAATCAGCGGGCTAGCCATGCTATTTGGTGGCTATTCCGATGGAATGGTCATATGCACTGTGAGAGGGCATGCAACACAGTGACCAAACTCAGTCGGCCGACGCTACCGTAATGATGAAGATTTACACTTCCTCCTCTAAACCCACCCATCTCCAATGGAATAAGAATGGTGGAAGGAAACCCTTTCTATCCTATTCCCAATCTCCGTTCTATACCTATCTCCAGAAACGAACATGGATTTGAATCTATCCCACCCTCCATTTCCCATTCTCCCACCGGCCATTTCCATAAAATCCAAATGCCACCTGTATGCGAGCAGATGGAAGTTTAAAGCTTTTACTAGCGGAATTAGCTAATAACCTATTATTAAGTCTCGTTTTGGACTCTCCATCTAATTTTTAGTTGTACTATACTAGCTTGAATCTTAGAGGAGCCTAACTTTTAATTTATTAGTTAGGTCAGCTATACTAGCTATGGTGTTTGGAACAATTAATATTATTTTAGTGGTTAATTAACAATTAGCACTAATAATAGATACAGACATGCTTAGTTGCCTTCAAATTTTTCAACATATATTATTATATTAGTAAACATAAAAAATAAACATTAAAAAATGTATGTTTTGCATCTTAATACCAGATTTGACGCACACGGCAATATAAATGGGATTATTGCTATGTGTTATGCATTATTCACAAAGACATGCTTTTTATATATGTCGTTTGCCCGTGGCTAGCTTACAAGAACATAGTGCAGCAATATTTATGCCTAGCATATGCATGAAGCGGTCAGAAGCAAGTATCATCCGCACCGGATCTCTGATGCCATAAGTCCTGTTTTCTTGGGAACGAGACGTTCTTAATTAGAATTATTTCGGTTGTTATATAAATTAAAGTAATGAATTTGGCTAGAAATTATTCGTAGGGTTTAATCCGTGGAAGTGAGGCCTTGTTTAGTTACATGCAAGTTTCACTGAAAGTTGCAAGTTTTTCCACTCTCTCTCCATCACATCAATTTCTATCCGTATATATGGAGCATTAAATGTTAGTGAAAAAAATAACTAATTACACAATTTTGTTGTAAATCACGAGACGAATCTTTTAATCCTAGTTGGGTCACGATTAGACAATATTTACCAAATACAAACGAAATGCTACAGTTGCAACTTTTTCCACCTTTTCCCATCTAAACAAGGCCTGAATAGAATCAGAGAGCAGCAAGCCTAATCTGGACCGTATATATGACCATTTTGTCGAACTACTTATTTTGTCTGCATCCAAGATTCCAAGTCATGGTTCGTATATTCTTGCGTTGCGTATGGTATGGGTGTGCCCCAGTCAAAGGCTGAAAGCCGATAAAACACACAACCAATCCAACAGAATTAGCACGTCAACATCCACAACGCGTGTGATTTGCGTCTGTCCGGTCGATCGGGTCCCTTCCTACTAATCGAGTCCGGTGACTTTGCCACTGACAGGTGGGTCCGATCCTACCCGGCCGTCAACGGTGAGTCGGTGACGTCGACGGCAGAAGTGTAAGGATCCGGCCGGCGCCGGCAAGACGGTGTGGCCGGCGTTGCTCGACGCCGACGGGCGATGGGCGATGAGCGACGGCGAACAAAAAGTGGTAGCCTGCAGTTCAGGGAAAAACATCCATTACCATTTGGCTTGCCGGTGCTTGCATGATACCACATGATTACGACGTTGCTTATGGTTTTAATTAATTTGTCAGGCATCACCACACCTCACCTAGCTAGATTCAGGGATGTATATATAAGAGTAAATTTCACTGGCGGTCCACGAACTTGTCCCGAGCTCTCGTCTAGGTTCCGGTACTTTCAAATGCATATTTAGGTCCCTAAACTTGTTCTAAGTTCTCATCTAGGTCCTAGTACTTCTAAATTACACATTTAGCTCTCTAAACTTGTCTCAACTTCTCATCTAGATTCCAAATTACGCATTTAGCTCCCTAAACTTGTTCCAAGTTCTCATCACAGTCCTAGTACTTTAAAAATGCATGCCCAACTCTCAAAAATTGAGTATATACAATCCCAGTCTGTGTTGCTTATACTGACCTAGCTTTCTAGAACCTACTTCGCCGCCCTTGCCATGCTTTCCCTACCACATGTCCAAGCCGGTACTTCGCCGCTATGTCCCTCCTCGATTCCACTTGACTTGCTCCTGCTCTGCCTCACCGTGGTGCTAGCCTATGCCTCGCGGCAATCATATTCAACAACACCACCGCCACCACCACACTCCTTCCGCTTCCTCGTCGAGCAGGAGCTCATGCTCATTCTCACCATATCTTAGCATTTTGTTCCTCACACCCAGCCTTCGTCACCTCCCTCAACAATGATAGGGCTGTCGTTGTAGTGCGATGGGGTTGAGTGGAGCACGCGGCATAGCGGCCAAGGCGAGCATGACATGGCCTAGCATGGTAACATGGGTGCGGCACCGCACCGACGATACTACATAGGCGGCGCGCGGGGGTATGTAGGAGGTCGATCATGTTGCAAAGACTTTGCATGGCTACGTGGGTAAAGGCGGGCATGTGCGCAGTTTGGCGAAGGTGAGGACGATGGGGCGAGGGTGAATGAACTGTAATGGTACAACAATATAACTTTAGGGACTTGAGCGTGCAATTTAAAAGTATCAGGACCTATATGAGAACTTGGGACAAGTTTCGGGAGCTAAATGCGCATTAAAAAGTACGGGACACGGATGTGAACTTAGGACAAGTTTAAGGAGCTGAGTGTGCAATTTTAAAGTAATCACACGGGGCTGGATGAGAAACTCGGGACAAGTTCATGGACCGCCAGTGAAATTTACTCTATATATAATATATGTTCAGAAAAATCAAAGAAATCCACACATGGATGTATATACGAGAAAAGAAAACTTCCAAAAGGATAGGTACCCGTGCACTGCAATTTGCGGTGGGAGTTGGTGACCGCGCGTGCAGCTCGATCGCCTGGCCGCAACAGCGACGGCGCATCGCCGGCCAGCCGGCCGGTCGTCCATCCTCCACCGTACGGCTACGGCCTGTTCAACAATAACACTGACAGTGTTGCCGAAAGCTCTTTCAGATTCACTAGTTAAAGAAGACGATTAGCTGAGGCTAGGCTCACGTGATTAGTCAGTGTTAAACGTGACAGTACGTCCCCCTGTGAACGCCGGCATGTTTATATGAGTCGACATCATCCGGCGTGTGCGTGACAGTGTCAGAGTCCTCTCCCCCAACAGCTAAAGCTGGGTTGGATCCGCATCATGAGAAGGGAAAAAAAGATATAAGAATGAATTATCGCTGTTATTGCGGATCTGATGATTATTATTCTAGCAGGGCAAGCTAATTCTTCATCTTTGAAAATCAGCTTTATCTTTTTTTTGCACGCAAAAGATGTATATACTACTCCTATATGAGAAGAGAAAAAAAGATGCAATAATTGGTAGTTTTTCAATGCAATTATATTTGGTGGGGAGAACATTTCAGTCCGTAATGAATTCAGAAAACTGGACATTTTCTTTTTGTCATGCATGGTCAATGATGACAGAACAATAAACAAATGTCTAACGAACTCAGCTGTAACGGAGGGTATAAATATTTTCTGATATTGAACCTGATTTTGCGACGGCAAATATTATAAACCCCAAAAGG
Source organism: Chrysopogon serrulatus (assembly GCA_015844335.1). Lineage (NCBI taxonomy): Eukaryota > Viridiplantae > Streptophyta > Magnoliopsida > Poales > Poaceae > Chrysopogon > Chrysopogon serrulatus. The sequence goes on along the minus strand of JADLZL010000455.1, from coordinate 69,575 downwards.
AACGGTCGTCTTTGCTGAGACATCCACCAGCAGTGCACAAGGCAAACGGAAAAACAAAAAGCCCGAAATAACAGCTACTTCCTCCGTCCTAAAATATATGTTGTTTTTTTTTTTTCATGCCACAAGTTTGACTCGATTTATAGAAAATACGTGTAATATTTATATTTCTAAATAAATTTATTAATAAATTAGATTAAAAATCTTTCTAATGATACTAATTATGGTATTAATCGATGATATTTATTATTTATAAAAATTACCGCAGTTGTTTCTCGGGAAGCGAAAACGACTGATATTTTGGGATGGATGGGGTAGAAAAAAAAATATATAGATCAGCATATATATAGTGGCTCTTCTTTATTCCATTGCTTTGCGTTGAACATTTCAAATAAGAATAATCTTTTCCACAAAGGTCGATAGCTGCTTACATCCATTGGAGGGCAAGATTACTTTATTAGGAAGTTGTTGTTCTGGTTGTTTGGAGACATCTCTGAACTCCATATTCTAGACGTGGGAATCCAAGTAGACAGCATTAACAAGAAATCAGGAGGCTATGTTGGCATAAAAAAAGAGTGGTGAATAATTGGGGCCCTTGGTTGCAAGAGAATGGAAGCCGATGAAGATCTACCTTAAAATAAAAAGTCCTTTGATTTCTTAAGTAAAAAAAATCTCTATTGGAAAGGAGATAATTACAAGGTTTTACTTCAGTACTCAGGTGATTTAGAAGCAAATAATAACCTAAATGTTTAAGCTATTTTATCTAATTAAATTAGATACTATGAATTTGAAGTATTTAATGCATTTTCAGTTGGAGCCTCTGGCTCCTCCTGGTTCTTCAAAAAAAAAAAAAAAAAAAAGAGAGATGAGATATAGATCTGTAGCCTGTGGGAATTACAATACCCACTGCGCTCATGAGCTTATTTATTTAATGAAGTACAAAAAAATAGTGTTAAAGATATATATCATGTTTTCATGTTGTGGGTAAGCTTAACATGGTCCAATACAATACAGGTCTTGGTAACGAGAAAATAAATAAAGCATAGGCAGTATACATTTAAAACAGGTTATCATGGTTTATTTGCACAGTTTCCTTAGATTACAAATCATTGTTAGTATCATTGATTAGTATCATTGATAACATGTTTATTTTAAACGCATGCTATGAATAGACTATCTACTCCTTTCATCTTAGAAAGCTTGTCGCTTTCACTTCTCGAAAATAACTGCTAGCTAGTATTTTTATAAATAATAAGTATCATTGATTAGTATCATAATTAGTATCATCAGAAAGATCTTTGAATTTAATTTTTTAACAAATTTATTTGGTAAAGACTTTGGGATCAAATGTACTTAGGCTGTAGGAATTGCAGTAGGAACTTGATACTAGTAGTAACTACAGATATGCTCGTTTCTATTTTTTGATCGCTGTGTTACGGCAAAATTAACCTAATAGCTTGATGCAAAGAACATGGTATTCCTGCTAGTAGTAACTGAATTCTGTTGTAAATTCTAGACATCTACTTTGGACATATAGTTGGATCTACAGATATGCAAAGAACACGATACTACTCACAGATCTGAGAAGTTGTATTTGTGATATTGTTGCTAGTAGTAATTGAATTGCTTACTTGTTTTGCCTCTGATTTGGATGAATCAGCAATTACGTATTATTGGATTTGCCGACCACCAGAGGGTGGTGGCGGCGTAGACATGCAGTGGATGAATTGTTTTTGCATGTTGGAAGGGACAAACAAAAGAGGAAGCAAAAGAGAAGCTTCCAAGCTGTGCGTGGGCCTGGCAACCGGTGGGCCTTGTCCAGGAAGCGTGTCTCCGGTGCTTCTCACCGTAGCGCTGCGCGTGCGGACGACCGCTGGACGGTTTCGGGAAGTGTTTATTTTTGTTGGATTTTCTAATATGCAGTGTGCGTGCGGCCTGCTTATAGGATGCACAGTCGTGCGTTAGTCGCTCCCAATTTATTTTTGAGGATATAAATATTACATTTATTTTTTATAAATTGGGTTAAACCTGTGGCCACCCAAAGCAACAAGCTTTCTAGGACGAAGAGAGCATATCACAGCAAAAGGAGTATAGATATGCATTCACCATACTCAAATTCCCTTCCCTACCTTTCTAAGAATTTATTTCAAAATTTTGATTTATTATAGTTATCTTCCTAGCAAACATGTTGAGTTGTTCCTTCGAATAGAAATTTTGTCCCTAGGGGCATATGTCCCCGTATGCATTCACCATTAAAAGCCATTGAGGGTACCTATGTAGCATGAGAGCACATGACTCATATAAGAGATTCACTAGGGGAAAAAACAATGTTGTCCTATTTTTTCACTAATTTTACTAAAGAACTAGAATATAAACCTATGTTACTGCATATTGTAAGAGGCCTAGCATACACTTCTATGTTTAGCAATCCATCGGTCATCTTCAAAATGCTTGGCGCTCTAATTTTGGGATAGAGGGTTATTGTTGGAGGGTAAGCAATGGCGAAGCTTCATAGAAATTTAGGTGGAGCACATCGAGAACACAATTTTTCAATGACATAGTAAGGAGGCAAGCAAACGAATAGTTAATATGGCAAATTATTAAAGATGATACCTCTCATTATTAGGCCATTCATACTTGTTAGTGCATTCGCCCCTGGTGTGGGTTTTGGATAATTAATGACAATCAAATTAGGGACTAACATGTTCATCAAGTGATGTCTACAGGTGTTAGTCCATTGATGGATTTAAACGAAAGAATTCGGTGAATGATAGCACCCTAAATTTTATGGACAAACGGCGGTTCGGCTCAAGTGATTCACTCTCATTTTATTTTGAATTGAGTTGTAGGATATGCCGTACTATCAAGAGGGATACAAAGTTAACTAGCTAGATGAGGAATAAAAGTGCTCATGTCGATGTTTTAGAGTAGTTTGAGAGACATGGATTCACACTCACGCACGTAGAAAGGTTTTGGTGTTTTTGCAGGGTGGACCGGGAAGTTCCGGTCTCCCGGCCGAAGTTCCGCCCCAGGACCAGGAGGTCCCGGTCGAGACCGGAAGTCTTTTCTCGCACGCGACGGTAGCTGGGCTTTTGGCCTGGCGGAAGTTCCGGTTCCCTGACCGGAAGTTCCGCCCAGACCGAAGGTTCCGGTCAGAGACCGGAAGCACTCTCTTGCACGCGACGCCTGCGCCAGCTGCCCTGACCGGAAGTTCCGGTCAGCCCGAGTCTCGCCCAACCTCAAGCCAACGGTTAGATCTGTTTGACCGGAACTTCCGGTGGGGCTCCACCAGAACTTTCGGTAGGCCATTCGGAGGCCGAATTATATATACTTTTGAACTCCGTTTCTAACCGTTACGCCAGGCATTTCACTCTTTCACTGCTCTCCCAACAGCCCCCAAGCTTTGACTCACCCACTCTCTCTCCCCCCTTGCTTCCAAGCTTCAATCTTCGATTGTTTGAGCTAGGGACATGAGATTTGAGAGCGGAAGCATCGATCTTCGACTTGAGCACTTGGTTTCCTCGTCTCGCCGATTGGTTTTGTGTTTATTACTCTTGGGTTCTTGGAACCCTAGCCGGCTAGGCGTTCTTCGTGGTTGCCCGTGTTAATTTACTTGTGAGGGCACCCCGAAGTGTTTGTATTACCTTTTATCTTAGTGGATATCTCAAGTTTTCCTTTGTGGTTGCTTGAGGGAGGCGACCTACGTGGTCGGGCCTTGGTGGCCACCTCAACAACGAGGGCGTAGGCACTCCTTTGTGGGGAAAGCCGAACCTCGGGATAAATCGTGTGTCCCGTGTGCTTGTTGTGGTGGTAGCATCGACTACCCTTGTTATTGTGTTCTTTGTATTCTCTATTGCTTATTTGGTTGTAGGAAGAAGAACTCAATCCAAGAGGTGATTTCCAAAGGTGTGGGGAAAACGTTTCCATCATCAACATCATCTAGAAGGGTGTGGTAACTTGTGTAGTTGAAATCACAACTCATTTACTCTGATTTCCTAGTTGTAGGACACCCGAAGTTCAAGTTGGTTTGCAATAGAAGTTTTGGTCTTATACCGGAACTTCTGCTCCAAACCACCGGAACTTCCGGTGAGCATTTAACTTCCACAAATTGAGTTTGTGAATTTCAGGATTAGAAAATACGCCTATTCACCCCCCTCTAGGCCAATTAGGTCCTTTCAATACTCGATAACAAAGGTAAGACTGAAGGCTCTTTCAATGGTGCAACAGATAGAAGCAATGCTAGCTTAATGAAGCAATTGACTAATGGTTGTAGGCTGCAGCCTTCCTAGCCGCCAGGGTGTGGCGAGCGCGCACGGGACCACCAACCACCGGCAGTAACACACACGTAGGTAGCAACTGTTGTGGCGAGCGGCACATTGGTCAACGATAGCAGCGCACATGTAGGCACAGCTGGCAACAACTATGGCAGACCACATATGGGTGTTGGGCAGCCAACAGGGTGAAAGCACGGAGGTGGTAATGGAAGACAGAAAGAGAAATTTACTACCCATACGCGTGCTAGGGTCAGCTGAATTAGGGATTTTACAGGCACTCTCCTCTTGGGCCGTTGGGGCTAAGGAAGTGAGACGGGGGGTACTAGGGGTTCTGCTCCAGTGGTAGGTGGGGCAGCTGCCCCAGCATGCCGCATGGGGAGCTCCGCCTCTACTGGTAAGCTTATCTGTTTGTTTTGAATTTTTGTTTCCAACCGCCACCCACTCCGGCCTTGGCGTCCACCTTCTACACCGGTGGCCAGCTCAGCCCTAGCAGCCACCCTACATTACTCTCTCTACCCTCATAGGGTCGGCATTCTTCTCAAGCCATGGCGGATGATGGCTCCCTCAACGGAGGAGCTTAGGCCACTAGCTGGTGATACCAGGCTCCCTCTACTTGCAGCCACATTGTCACAACACTAGCATCTTAAGCTTCATCCATCATCGCTGGCTCGACTCCCTTGCCGACTTTCTGCCTTAATCCGGGTGTGGCCCCTTTTATCTCCAATGGAGCTAGTGCCTCTACACATGCTCCACCGAATATGTGCTTTAGTCAGTCTGACGAGTCGTTCGCCTCCATGACCTTTAGTACCCCCCGGGTACCAAAGGCATGGCCATGGTGCAGCAGTCATATGGTAGTCTGGATGGGCCGCAAACGTCATGTGGCTAGGGCGGGCCATGCTCTAGGGTGAGGAGCTTCATGGCGGATGCGCGTCAGGTGGAATTGCTCACGCAACAGCCTCGTGTGGGTCAGAGGGGGCTCGCGAGAGGAGATGGCAAAGGCTTCCATAGGGTCGAGAGTAGGTGTCACTCGTCCTGTTCGCTTGTCTTATCAGTCGGCCGGGCTTATATGACCAGCCAAACAGTCCAACTAACATTGTCGTCGCGCGGGGCTAGAGCCCTTAGTGGGCCATGTGGGCCAGCCTGCGAATGGGATTGGTTGTGCTTCATTCTTTCTCTTTTTATTTCCCCCTCCTCTTGAAGGGAAGCATGGCAGTGTGTCATGCATAAGATAAGGCAATTAAATCATTTACTCTTATTTTATCCACTCTTTATTTGCAAATTTAATATTTAAATGTGTTGTTCCATGATCTATATACATCGCTACAAAATTTTCGCAGGGCATTTAGTTTACTTACTATGCATGAACTTCCAGGTGCATGCATCCAAATGCACTAAGGGGGCGTTTGGTTTGCTGATTGCCAGAGCCTGGCTCGCACGCTGCGGACAGGCCCGCTGTGGCCAGGCTCGTCAGCTGCCGGAGCCACTTGATTGGTTCTTGTACGTATGCATACAGGTCTGCTTCAAACACTGTTTGGTTGCCTGCCCATCTAGCGCAAAAGTGATTTCCTGTGTCTGCACGCTCACCTATGCGCACGCCACGAGCTCCTGCTTGCATCGCCGGAGCCTGGCTCCAAGGAAACGGCCGATTTTCTTGTTCCATCACAGCCTGGCCGAGAGGGACTTTTTGCATGCGCGGAGCCTGGCCGAGGGCGTGCACCAGGAAACCAAACGTGCGAAGCCTGCATTTGGCGGGCCTGGTTCGAGCGTAACCAGGCAACCAAACGCGCCCTAAGTTTCTCTAATGAACCAAAGTAATGGTAATCGCACTAAAATCGAGAAAATAAGATAGTATCGGGTAGAAATCGTTAAAAACAATATTAAAGATAACTGAATTTGAATGAAATGTTTTTAAGAGGAAAATTTGAATGAAATGTTAACAATAGAGTTTTGGCAACATTGCTCTGTCTGTCACATGAACAGTGATAGCAGCAGACACGGCAGTGACAACAGTATGATATAGATGATGGCTGCAACTCACATCAGACCAACAACCAAACCAAATCAACCATGTCCGAACCCTTGTTCCATCGATTATTCACGTTAAACTCAAGTAGCAGGCATGGAACAAACCTGGCAGCCATTGAGATATATGATCTATCTTGCTATCATGTAAGGCTGACATTCAGCTCAGACATCTGACCATTAGGAAAAGTGTAATAATAATGGCACGACTCCATTATTATATATAATAATAGGATAATAACTTATTACTGCATCACTACATTTGATGACCATTCTTAAGGCTATCCGCACTCTTCATCCTTTAAAATCATACTCTAAACGGAATATTCCATCCTGGTCAGCGAGATTTCATTCTCTATACTACTTTTTTTTCGCATCCATTCATCCTCCATATCCATCCTCTATATTAATGGACCCACCGTCATACACTGTTTTTCCCCACCGGCCTCTCTCTCCTCTCTCCTCCCTCTTCTCTCTCCTCCTCTTTTCTCCCACCCAGGGAGCTCGCGCAGGGGCCAGCCGGCGGATCGCTCTTCCTCGTGCCGGCCTGCTCAGCCTCCCTCGGCCCGGGCGGGCGGCGCGCTGGCCCCCTCGCAGCGCCGCCCAGCGGCGGCGGCTCCCTGCTTTCCGGCGGCCTTGAACACGCAAGCTTCAGCGGCGGCTTCTGGCGGTCGATCCGAAGCGGCTACCCGGCCGAAGCGCGGCCGGCCGTGGCGAAGCGCGCCCGCGGCGGCCCGCTCTTCGCGGCGGCGGCGAAGCGCGGCGCCCCGGCTAGCGGCGCGGCGCCCCCTCCATCTTCCTCCCGGTGAAGCGAGGCGGCGGGCGGCCAGGCCCCTCGGCCTCGCCCGAGGCGGCGCGGCGGAAAGCGCCCCGCGCGACCGAAGCGCGGCAACGCATGGCCGTGGGGCGGCAGCGCCGCCCGCCCGGCCGCCCGGCGGGTCGTGGGCGGCGCGCAAGCGCCGCCGGCCCGGCCGCGAGCCACGCGGGCGCTGGAGGCGTAAGGCTTCGACGGCGGCGACGCGGATCCCGGCGGCGGCACCTTCTTCCTCTCCTCTTCCTCCGCTCCGGCGAGCACTCCCGGGCGAGCGCGGAAAGGCGACAGTGGGCCCTTGGAGCGGAGGCGCCCGTCGGGACGCGCCCGTCGGGCGGGCGGGCGGCCGCAACTCCTCCGACCTTCCCTCCTCGCTCTCCATCTCCACCGTGGCGAGCTCAGCGGCAGCGGCCGAGGGAGCAGCGGGCAGGCGGGAGGGAGGCGCCCCTGCTGGGTGGTGGACGGGCGGGCCCCACGCGCGTATAGCGCAGGCCCGGTACCGCGCCAAACTTCCCGTCAGGAGCGCGCCTTCCCGGATGAGGTGGCCGTTTTCCGGACTGCGCTGCGGAGTTTTTCTTCCGCCAAACCAGATTCCGGACGTCTGTGCCGTATGCGGTGCAGATAGCCTAAAGCGGCTGATAGTAAAGTCTGACATCGACCTTGTAACGTTCAGACTTGTGCCTGACCACCTGGACGTCGCCGCCGCCGCCGCCGCTGCAGCCCTGCACCTCGACGCCGGTGATCACCACATGGAGGTCCTCCTCCCTCTTGTACGAGCGGTGGCTCTCCGGGCAGACGTAGACCTTGCCAGTGTCGAAGAACCTGACGATGCAGAACCTGGAAGACCCCAAGTGCACCGCGTAGCACAACGCCGGGGTCCACTCCGGCGGAGGCTCGGCGTACTCCTTCCAGACGCCGCGCACCACGGGCGGCTTCTTCATCGCCACGGGGTCGTCGTCGTCGTCGTCGGCGGCGGCGGCGCAGAATAGGCAGTCGTCCTCGACAGGCGAGATCCCGAACCAGAGCCTGTGCTCGGGGAGGTACTCGGCGAGGTTGGTGAACGGCAGCACCCAGTCGCCGGCCTTGCTCCACGCCCCACTCGCCGTGTCGAGGCGGAAGGTTCTTCGGCTGGCGTTGTTCGACACGAGGATACCGGAGCCGCCGGCGTCCACCGTGTAGGAGTCGATGAAGTGGCATTGGTTTTCGGGGTGGTCCACGAGCGGCGGCGGGTCGAGAGGCCGCCAGCACCAGTCCTTGACGCCTCTGATGATGCGGTGGTCGGCGCGCGAGAGGACCTCGAAGCTGTGCCTCCGCCAGCCGGTGCTGCTCACGGGGTTCGTGTCCATGATGTAGAGGCTCTCGCCGACGGTGAGGGAGAAAGGCGAGAACTTCGGTGCGGTCATGGCGGGCAGGGTTCGGATGGTGAGGTCCTGATCTTCAGGGTCGCACATGAAGCTGCAGCCCGTGCGGTCGACGGCGACCACGCCCTGGTTCTTGAAGAGCAGGAAACCGACGTCACCGACCATGAGCGGCAAGATAGGAGAGCGCATCTTTATTGCGGGGTCAGGCAGGCGACCGCCGTCGTGTACCGCCGACGGGTCAGTAGCTCCGGCTCCGCCGCCGCCGCTGCTGTCGAGCGGCGCTGGTGCGCCCTCGGTTGATGTGCGGAAGAAGAGGCGCGACGTGTCGATGCGGCGAAGGGAGCTGCTGCCGTCGATTGCCTCGACGTCCCACACCAAGTACAGGAACCGCCGGAAACTCATCGAGCTAGGCGACGTGGCGGCTGGCCGGACGGGCAGGCGGCGTGGCGGCTCTGTAGGGAGGGACGGTTTGGGCTTCGGCCCGTTTCTTGGAGCTTCGGATTTTTTTTTTAGGCCTGCTTAGGACGGGGCCCCTTGGGTCAGCCCACAGAAAAAAAAAAAAAACTATCCTCCTGATGAGTCAAAAAGAAGAAAAAAAAAGTCTAGCAGCCGACATGGGAAAGAATCAAAATCAACCCGTTGTTGTGTTCTCTATTTTCCTGTAATCTTTGTGATTAGTTTGTCAAAGAGTGTAGTATTTATTTTTTCTCACAAAACTTTTTGTACTAACTGCATCATTAATTTCTTTCATACAATTCAACAATTTCAAAGTACATTGGATGACTGGAGAGCAAAAAAATGAAAAACAAAACCCCCCAAAGGCACAAACAATTCCTTCCGCCCTCCCTGCGACAGCTAGGGAAAGAATACATCAGGATATGGTGCCTCTCCTTTATTTCATTGCTTTGCGTTGAATATTTCCAATAAGAATAATCTTTTCACAAAGGTGGATAGTTGCTTGCGTCCATTGGAGGGCAAGACTGCTTGGGGACCTCTTCTCTGAACTTCAGATTCCGGATATGGGAATCAAAACAAGTAAACAGTATATTAATTAACAAGAAATCAGGTTGACATGTTAAGTTACAAAAAGTGGGATAAACACCTGAGGCCCCTGGCTGTCAGAAAAAGGAAACAGATCCAGTCATGCAGATTTAGCTTAAGTCAGAAGCCTTTGCTTTGCTTAGGCAAACCTCTGTTGGAAAAGGCGGTATTTACAAGGTTTTACTGCCAGTACTCAGGCAATTTACAAGCTAATAGACTAAATGTCAAATTTAAAATATCTAGTCAAAATAGATAATATGCACCCGAAGACAACAAAATACAGGATACAAGCAATTCTCTGAGAGGGACCTAGCTGTTGGACTAGAAATCAGATGCAAAATCTACAATTTTCAGAAAAAAAGAATAAACAGTCACAACTACCATCACAAGTGTAGCCTCGTTCTCCACATACTTCCAACAACTTTCTTTGGAGCTGGATTATCAGGCCCACGATCCCGCTGCCCAGAAGTAAAATAGAGGCACCCCTCCCAGTACCCAGCTAAGGCTGTCTTGATTCGGAAAGGCATGCGCCCGATGACTGACCAAGCCTGCAAAAATGGCAGAGACTTTTAATTCATTTAGTTGGGCCCTCAAAATTCAGAGGAAAGTGAGTAAGTGAAATGGACTCAAAATAAAACTAAAAACGACCATAAGGGGAAAAAATGGCTTGGACATAACCTACCAATGATTCCAAATCAAAACGGAAGACTTCACCAACAAGAATCATCTTTTTGGTGATAGGATGCTTCTCTGTAGTTCCACCAACAATTATGATGGAGTTGTTAACGACAACCCATGCAAATTCAATGTGGGAATCTGGCTTTGGCATTGGAGACAGTTGCTTCCACTTGGCTCCATCATCTAGCATATACACATCGCCATACACAACCTGCAAGAGTCAAATTCTGAACATATAAAGTTAAGTAGCAGAAAAATGTTCACACAAAAGCGGAATCTGGACATCAGGACTGATATTAAAAGTACAGTTTTTTGTTTGAGGTTTAAATTGAAGCAACCATTAGGAAGTGATACCCAGCTGCAGGAACTTATTTGTTTAAAGAAAATTTTGAACACAAAAAAAAAGGTGCTAAAGATACCATGTTTTCATGAGTAGAACTCAATATAGTCCAATGCAGGCCTTGATGATGAGAAAATAAAACCACAGGTGTACAAATAAGTGTCACCAGGAACCACATACACACCTCATGCCTCCGTACACATTTAAAAATTGGTGATCCTGGTTTAGGCATAAAGTCTCCCTCTTGTCCACCAATCACAAATAGTTTGTCATTAGCTACAACGCATGCCCTGCAAAGTAGAAGTCAGAAATTACAAAGTATTGTCCATTTAGAAATGTATACAACTGACAGAACTTCTGTACCACCACAAAAGGATAAACAGTATGAGTGCCTAAGCACTAGATACCAACAATCATCCCTCAGAACAGGCATGACCGCATGGAGACTGCATGCAAATGACACAAGTTCAAACCGACATACCTATGAGGTCCACCACGTGGTATGGGTACTTCAGCTTTCCACTCGTTCTCCAGTGCCTTGCCATCCTTGACAGCAAGGCTCCAATGCTCCAATCCAGGTTCATGACGATCCTCTTTGCCTCCACCCATCACATGGAGCTGTCCATGCCAAAGCTGAGTAGCTGGTGCATACCTGAAAATTTTCACAACGTAAGACTTTTTTTTGGTCCTAAGTGCCAGCAACGCAGCAACAACTAGAGCAATACACAATGCAAGCAATGAACCATTTCAGCAGATTTTGAAAAAAAAATATTGTCAGTATATAGAGGGCCTTAAAATAAATAATCCCAAGTGTTGCTAAAAGGTTAATCTCATTTTGTAGGATTAGGCTGATCAAGTGACATAGTTAAAGATTATTATTCAAAATACAAAATACTACAATTTGATTTTTAGTTAACTGTTCAGATTCAGAAATTAGAAGCAAAATTAGAACAATCAGATCCCTGCTATTATTTGTTTAACATGTTTATTGGATAGTAGAATGAATTGGTAAACCCAATGGACTAGAACCAAATTTGAACAAGCATGTGCATGATAATAAATGATAGAAGCAAAAAACATAGAAAACACATAAGCATCGCTCCATGAACGAGTTGTGGCTAATAAACTAAGTGCACTGTACCATACATACCTAGGAAGTGGTAAAGGGGGCAACTCATGCCACTCTCTAGTCTCTGTGTCAAAAACGAAGTTGCGATTGATCGAGGCGCGGCACTGCGGTCCATACTGTCCTGAAACTGCATAAATGTATCTACCATCTGAGGCCATTCCTAAATGAGAATGTGCCATCTCCTTGGGCATATCAAACCTTTGGGCCCATGTGTTAGAAGTGAAATTGTAAACATCAACATGAGAATGTACCTGAAAAGCAAGGAACAAAGCAATATATTAAAAAGGAAGGATACTGCCAAGGTTTTGCAATAGTAATCATTCAACAAGAAATGCTTGGTCTTACTCATTTACTACAGATCCTACTAACTGAAATCCTAAATTCCTGGAGAAGTTCAAACCTTACAGCTAGATACCACACAGGTTGCTTCGGTGTAATGGAGTTAGCTCATAATTCGATTGGGGACTTATCTACAGCACAACCGAGCACTAGCCGTTCAATCATTTAAGTGAAGCGTGAAGAAATTGCGAAAAGGAATTCATCCACAGAGGAACAAGGCGATAGTAAGCAAAGGTGCCTCACATGGTCGATGTCCCCGTACCCGGCGAAGACGTAGAGGAGATCCCCAATCTGCACCGACGCCCCGTCGAGGCGTGGCACGGGCGCCGCGGGCATCTCCTCCCAGTCCCAGTGCGGCGCCGGCAGGTCTGCGTACGTCGCGTTCAGGAGTCCCGCCGCCTTGGGGCGCTTCCGCATCACCTGCGAGAGGAGCAATGGTTATTAGAGTAGATAAAGCTACGAAATTTGCTCGGAGCATGTTGCTGGTTCGTGGACAGCAATGCGGTGCGCGGCGTGCGGCGTGTAGTTACCTTTCTGGAAGAGGAGGCCGAGAGCGGGGAGACTCGTCGAGAGGAGGAGGAGGAGGCCCAGAGGAAGCTGGCGACGAGGGCGAGCGCGAGGAGGAGGGCGAGCGCGAGCGGCGCCGCGAGGCGGAGCGGCAGGGGCTTGGAGGCGGCCATGGCGGGTTCGAACGACGAGGGGAGGAGGAGCGTGGGGAGGGAAGAAAAGAACAACGCGTCGGCGTCGGCGGCGACGGCATGGGCGAAGCTTTTCTGTGGGGGTGAGAAATGGTGGGCGGCCGCTCGAAGGCGAAACCGCGGCGGGTTGGGCGGCGACGGCACTGGCGTGACGCCGTCCGGTTTCGGCGCGCACGTGCGGAGAGGTAGCGTGGCTCCGGACCCACGTGTTCGCGAGATAGTACGAGCCTAATGCCCATCCGGCTCGCAAGTGGCGGCCCGGTTCTGTTGGTATAGGCCCACATCGCGGATGTCAGCCCAAGTCGTGCATCCTGAGGCCTTCTAGTGTTATATTATAGCTATTTATTTATTTGTTATATTATATATGTTTTTGTGCTTTCTCGATAAATACGGGAGTGTGTGTGCGTGAGTTGTAAATGTTTGTGTCAAAAAAAACTGTGTAATTCGAAAAAATAATTTCTCAAAATCTGATTACCAGTTTGGAACATTCTCGTGATGATTTTGAAATAATAAATTAAATTTTTTTTAGTATTTAAAGTTTTTAACTACTCGTCAACATTTCAAAATACTAAATTTTAGGCACTTTGGAACGCATGAATTTTATATGAAACGTACAGGATTATCATCGGAACTAGTTTATTTTTATAGATAGGAAACACAAAAAAATCCTGTATTTCAAAGGGGGTCTCAACATTTCTTCAAATCTTATTAGACACTTTGCAAAAACCATTTCAATGTTTAATGTAAAATACAAGGATAATGTCTTTAAAATCTTGAAATAGAGAGCTTAGACTCCAGTCTGCACAACACCACAACAATGTTTTAGCATGGAAAGCTACTTCAGATTGATTAAAAAGTTGCGATGTAGGCAGTGCAAAACTGCAAAAGAATGTATGAAAGCACAGAGCAAAACTGCAAAAGAATGTGTATGAAAGCACAGCAATCTGAAAGCACGCTCCAAAATTGAGGAGAGCAAAGCATCTGAAACTACCCATTATATTGCAGCTTTTACAACCAGACTTAATTAAATGTAAATTCTATTCCTGCAGTGAACAAAGTTCTAAACAGAATCAACAAGCCAAAGCATGTGCCTTCGAGTTCCAGTAATCAGCCCTAGTAACTTGTCAGTAGTCACGATGCAAATTACCTGAAGAGTGAAACCATGATTAAATGAAATATACATAACTAGCCTGTTGAATTTGAAAAGTACAAGTAAATTTAAAATCGTTTTCCTCACAAAGAAAGTTTTTATTAAAAACTCTAAAGCATTACGTCAAGGTGATACAAGACTTCATGATAATTTCCAGCCTCCTTTTTAGAAAGTGAAGGCAATTACTGCAATAGCCAAAGTACCATGGTTACGTGGACTTGTATTATCGTGAAGTCTTGTAGATGCCATAGTGGTACTTGCCAACATCATAATCATGAGATGCTTTCCACATTTTTTCTTGTTTGCAGTTATTGTTGACAATCGACAGATAGACAGATATCAACATCACGCAAGTGACAGCAGGAGTCAATAAGAAAAAACACGCCAAGTCTGGGGATCACAATGGCTGTACTGAAGAGCCTCAATTTTTTTGACCAAAACACAACAGTTCCAAGAAAGCCGGCAACCAAAGAAAAAAGAGAACTTGTGGTAAGGCATCATGATAACATGGATCCGATTCATACTGGTGCCGCTTGCTCCTAAGATGCCATAACATATTGAGGTCATACTTGATCTTCTTGCATTAGAATGTTCAGCAAAGAACATATGTACAGATCCAAGACTGAACGCAAGGCAGGAACTGAACATACTTTATTTCAAGTTGACTGACCCAACTACTTTTTTTTTGGCGAGTAAAGATCAACAAGCTCTGCAATGCATCACTGGATGGAGGAAACACATGTCTCTTCAAGGGGATCATTGTACACAATTCCCATGGAGAACGGAAGCTAAAATGTATGAAAACTGGAATTTACAGCAGTTTGAACAATGGACAGGATTCAGATTACTCTGGTGATTGACTCAACACTGTTGCGTTTGGAATTGGACAAAGCCGCAACAACCTTGTGCGATTTTATGTAATGTTATATACATAGTAACATAGATAGGAGTAGAAGAAAACGATTACAAAACTGAGTTACCCAGATCCACACACATATGTACATTGCTGACAGAAAACGATTTCTGCAGTTCACTGATCACATTTGTAACAGAAGATGGAGATTACCTGTTCTTCAGGTTGAAACCACAAGAAGTTGCTTGACAAATTAGATGTACGCCAGAAACATATCTACTGCAAAAACTTATACAAAGATCCCGAAAAACTCAACCTTAAAACCTCAAATGCTGAGTACCTGACAGCTGACAAGTTCAGCAGCTGTGATACTCTTCGAGGCGATGGCTTTCCAAACATCTGCCTGCTCCAAGGAGACATCTGGGACTTGGCATGTTGTGCCAGCCAAAAGGGCTGGCGAATCCATTGGCTCCAGAGAGTCCATTTGCATGACATTGATTTTGCTACCCACATCCTTGATGATCAAATGGAGCTTTCCAAGAAATACAACAAGCAAGTAAGGACTGTCTGACTCAGCGAAGGACCCAACAGGTACCTGGCTTACAGCAACCTTCCAAGTATCCTCTTGAGCATCGTACATCTTTATCTTGGCACTGCCAGAAGAAGTTGCTGGCTCCAAGGCATACAGATTGCCATCTACAACAGCACTCAATTTCGTTCCAGCCTGCCTTGCAGGCCAACCTTCACCCATGCCCATAGGCATTTGTTCCCATGAATTTGTCTCTGGATCAAAGATCTCTCCACCAACATCAACGGCGAAGGGCCAGGAATAAAGGCTCTGAGGAACATATAGCTTCCCTCTGTATGAGGTCACTCCAGTAGCAATAGGCTTCAGTAGATCAGCTAAGGCCGTCGGTAGATCTTGCGATTTGGAGAATAACATATCTGGCACCTCAGCCCAAACCCCAGTTGCCGGGTCAAACACTTCAGCGGATTGGAGCGGAGCTAAACCATTCTTGCCTTTGCTGACACCGCCAACAACATACAACTTGTTGTTCAACAGGCTAGTCTTGCAAAAGGCACGACCGGTGCTCATCGAGCTCACCTCCTGCCATGCATTAACAGAGGGATCATACTTCCACACACAGTTCATCGTGGAAGCTCTAGAGAACCCACCCAAAACATAGAGGCAACCATCAACAGCGGCGGTGGCACAGCCACAGAATGGTATACTGCCTAACAATTCCTTCTGACCAAGCCAGCCTCTGATAGCGTCAAACATACTTATCCCAGCGCTCACCAGATCCCCCAAGCTCAACCCATAGACGCCGCCAGTCCTGCATACTCCTCTGCTATGACTAAACCCAGGCATGAGTGGCAGCCTCTGCCATTGGTTGCTAACCGGGTCAAAAGCGTGCCAAACCAGCTTCTGATCGTCTGCCGTCTTCATCAGTATGTACAGCCACTCTTCGGCCACGCCGAGCTCCTTCCTCAGCCGGTACAACTCTGCGCCAGTTATCGCCGCCTTCCAGCTCCGGGAGACCATCTTGGCCTTGAGGTACCCCATCCGCGGCATCCTCGCAAGGATCTGCAGAGAGATCTCATCCGGGAGCCCCGGGATCAGCCTCAGGTGGTTGTGGATGCAGAGAGGGGTCGAAAGCCGCATCTTCTTGGAGGAATCTGGTCGCGGAGCTTCGCCGTGCTCGCACTGCTGGTCCTTGCTGGCGCCGGAGCTCAAGAACGCCCCCATTTGATGTCTTCTTGGCTACCTGTATCTACAGAAATTAACCAGCGTACCAGTGGGCAAAGGCATAATTTGGGCAGTAAAATATGGAAGAAAAGATGGGAAAACCTATAAAAATTAAAAGAATCAAACATCATGGCAAGAAAAATGTAATTCTTTGCTTCCAAATCTCAAAATACAAAGGGCCAGTTCACCGTAACTCGAAAACATCGCCAAATCCGCCAGGAAATAGCCAAATAAAAACATCGGCCATGCTTGGATCGGTGGCTATCCAAAGGAACTGGATCCAAGTCCTATATTTGCAGGCTGACACCGAAAGGTGTTTGGAACAGAGGAAATGGAATCTGCTTCCTTATCCAAAAATCGAAATGGAGGAGCCAAAAAATCCATATCCACATCCACTACGAGCTGCTGGGAAAAATGAAATCATGTACGCGAAGGAAGAGCTAACCAGTTTGGCAATCCCACGGTGGCGCTACAGTACAGCTCCGCCGTCTGCGTTTCCGCACGCATCTTTCTCATTTCGTCGCGCTTGGGAAGCTCTCTAGCTCTTGCCGGCGTTGGGGACGAGGACAAGCCCTCACCCTGGAGAACAGTACGAAGAGGAAGAGGAGTTGCGAGGAGATATTTATCGCGTGGGCAGGGTAGGCCAGCGGCAGGAGAAAAGGACACCGCCGCCGCCGCCGGCGTGCACTGGAGGCTGAAGCTGTTCTGCTGAGGTGTTTTTTTTTTCCTTCTTTTTTTCTTTTAATTTTAATGTCAGGGTGGGCAGGCTGAAGTCACTGACCACTTGAGTGAGAAGATAAAGAATGATACAGCTGCAAGCTTCTGTTAACCAATTGTCTCTTAAAACTCCTTTATTTAATCAGTGGGCCCACTCCGTCGCTGTAAACACATTCTAAATTCTAGAACAAGAAATTGTTTGCGGCTCTCCTTTGATTCCTTCCTTAACACTTGTTAAACTTACTAGGACGATGGGCGCGCTCCGCTGCGCCGGTTCAGAGAGGGGGAAAAACGAAGCGGAGCAAAAAAAAAAAAAGGCAAACAGTGTATGTGGGGCTCGCATGAACAGTAACGGGCCCATATGAACAGTGCCAAACAGCGCAGACGGGCCTGCATGAACAGTGCCAAACAGTGACATAGGGGCTCTTCGGCCTCCATTTTATTGCCGGTTGAGAGTTTATATGCTTTACGGTGAACTTGATGGTTTTAAAAAAAGCCTGTTTGACTTGATAGCACTAAAAATTAGCATTTAAAATTACTACTAGTGGATCTAAACAGACCTACTAATTGTTAGTTGGAGGGCTACTAACTATTTGCTTTGGAATTGCTAATAGATGCTAATAGCTCATATGCGTTGTCGCTCTTGTCCCCACTATCGCGTCGGTTCCCAACTGCACACTACCACTCCCGTTCTTGCCCTCGCCAGCCCTCTGCATCGCACGCTTCGAGTCCACCATCGTTCTTCCTCTTGGGTGTCACGATTGTTTTTCTGTGATGGAACTCTGAGCCCGCTAACCTCGCATCGTCCTTCTTCTCATCGGGTGTCGCGCAAGCGTCTTCAACGTCGTGGTCGTCCCGCTGGCAACAGTGGGGAGATAGGGCAACGATGGTGTGGAGGGTAAGTGAAGGCACGAGCGGGAGCAGTAATGCGCAGTGGGAGCTCGGGTGACAAATGGGTACGG
This sequence comes from Chrysopogon serrulatus, assembly GCA_015844335.1. NCBI lineage: Eukaryota > Viridiplantae > Streptophyta > Magnoliopsida > Poales > Poaceae > Chrysopogon > Chrysopogon serrulatus. Next base: position 51,453 of record JADLZL010000455.1, on the reverse strand, counting down.
TGAGCGAGCTGGAGGCGCGAGCGGGGTGGGGACAGGAGGGGCGACCAATAATGTGGAGCCAAGACGGAGAAGAGAGAAGGGTGGAATCAAGAGATGAAAGACGCTTGCAGAGAAAATATTGTCTATTCATGTTTCTTTCTTTCTCTCAAACCATGAAAATAAATATTTTAATGGTCGTAATGCGCTAAGACAAATAACTTTCATAATGATACTGGACCAATTACCGAGTTGATAGTGTCCAATGATAAATTTTACTTTTAAGCAGTGCCCTTGAGCAAATTTGACTCATAAAAATAGTTTCCACAGCTAGCAGAAAAGAAAATACGTTCGTTATTTAGAAAAGAAAATTAAAGGAGGAGACGAGCTCGAAGGTAAATCAAAGGATGTCATCAACCGCAAAACTTTGGGACTAAGCTAGTAACCTGCCTTCGGGTCTTTGCTCCAATATAATATAAAATACGTACGTGCTCATTCACATTTATATTGAAAAAAAAAAAATCTGCTTACGATGTTCACCAATAATACATGCTTACCTGGATTCTAGAAAGTCAAGTCACATACATAGGCATACAATAGGCTTATAGGCAGGCCATGCATATGTAAATCGTCATCTTAGTGACGTAAACCTCGAACGTGAACTAAGGGCAAGCATAGCCATTTAAAAGAATACTCCTATGTGTGTAATGATTTTAAAAAAAGAGGCCATACCTTGTGGCACACTATCTTTGTCAATATGAATATAAACTAATATATAAGAGTTTATTTGGCATGACTCGGTCAACAGCTTATATGGAGGATCCAAATCGAAGAGAGCCATATCAAAGCACTTTAGAAGGGGGGAGGGGCCATTTTCGGGTGAATAATAGAGGAGCTAAAGGTAGTTTTGGATAGAAGATCAATTTGTAGCTCCTTCAGCCATGTCAAATAACACCTCTTAAGTGTCCAAGCTACTACGTACCTCTTTCTCAAAATAAATTGAATCCTATAGAGTTGTTCGAAATTTAGTTATAACTTTACATGGAAAGTATCAATATTTCAATAAATATATATTGTATGGTGTATCTAATCATACTCTGTGTCGTGCCTCTTTTAGATTTTACCTCTAGCCTACTCCAATTTGTTTAGGATAAAAGGCTATATTGTTATTGTTGTTGTTGTATGGTGTATCTAATCACACTAGTTTGATGTTATATAAATTAAATGGTAGTGGTCTTTTCTAATTTTTTTTTGTCAAAGTAAAATAAGCTGATTAAGACACAAATATTAAGATATTTTGTACGACATCACTAGAGGATCTAAATTCCAGCGGGATGTGTTTGCACTGAATCATGCATATATGGTCATTAGTGACCACGCAGTTCAAGTCGTCGGCTCACAATCAGGCAGTGGCATGTTGCTTTCACCCATCCCTCTCAATCTCAATCGACTCATCAAGATGATGTCCATCAATAATCCTGAATTTATCCCATGTAGCACGCACTCCGTTGATTTAATTATCCTAGTCAAGTCCTATGCCAATTGCCAAGTGATGATAGATGGAGACAGGCCCTCTAGCTACAAAGAATCCTCACTTAGTCCCAAAACAAATGTAATTCTAGGTATGAATAATCTACATGAGCATCTGTGCATATTCATACCTAGAATTGCATACCTAAAATTTATATATTATTAAGAGTTTATTTGGTATGGCTTCAAACAGCTCTGACTGATAGCACGGTGCACGGAGAAGCCAAAGCCGATGAAAAAAAAAAATAGCATTATCAGCTTCTAATTTGTTTTAAAAAGTAGAGATATAAAAAAAATAGGTCATTACTATAAAAAAAAGAGCCTATCGAAGCTCTCTACCAAACAGGGTTGAAATGTCTCATCCTTCAATCGTAGGCTAACGGCTACCGATTAGCTACTCCCACGTTCTTAATTAATTTGCAATGTTAGCTTGGCTTGTGTAGCAAGTTAAATCGTCATCATCGCAGCTGCTGGCTGAAATCATTAATGGCCAACGTAGTCTAGCTAGTCTCAAACAAAATTAGTTCTTATAAGATCAGGCTGTTTTATTCTTCAATTTGCGAGTTATCTTTCTACAGTGAATTTTACAACAGTTTGTGCAGGCAAAAACATTTCGAGCTGAATATGACACTTCCGATCTGCAGGAAGTGTAGTAGTGTGCCAACAGTACAAACTTTTTTTTTTTTACCGTGGATTGGCGCTATATGAACTGACTGTAGGAATATCGTTTCCTCTAGCAGACGACGGTGAGGTCTGCCTATGCGGCACTTGACATGCCTTTGCACCCCTGTGTGGTTGCGATCTGGTTTGGGACGGCGTCACAGCCTCGAAGCCGCTGAACTTTACTTCCTCTGCGATCAGGAACCAGAAAGCATCGACCATGCATACCATCGTGTTTCTGTGCATTGGTGAGTTTTAAAAGAGTACAAGACCTGTGCCTAGCCTTGCCGCTTCTAAATTTTAAAGAAAGTTTTAGTCGAGAAACTGCAGTGTATATAATTATATATAGGGTCTTGATTGATTATGTAACCAGGATAACAATTGCTTTTGTTTCTTTTTTTTTTTTTTTTTTTTTTGAGAAACGGATAACAATTGCTTTTGTGTAGAAGAAATGCTGATAAGCGAGCAAGAGTGTCTTTTCTTGTTGGGCCTAATTGAAGAAGGCCTGGGCTTCCATAGCTCATTCACAGCCCAAAGCATATTGAATGAATCCCCCAATTCCCCATCCTCACATCTTCGCTTCCCCTGCACCCCGGTCACCACACTCACAGCCCCGGCGGCCACCGACGCCGACGCTGACACCTCCATGGTATTTGCCTCAACCCATCCCCCCTTGTTCCTCTAGTCTTCCATCTCCCAGCCTCCACCTCCTAGGCCGTCGCCGCGCGAGTCCGCAATGTCTCTGCTGCTGTTTCAGTTCAGTTGTTCTTGAATCCGTTTGCTGTGGTTATGCCGTGCTTCTGCACCCATGAGATCTGATTCTTTTGAACCCATGTGATTCGTAGACATCATAGGGAATCTCTACACTCTTGACATGACCAGTAGCCCTGAGGATCTTATTGCCATCGACATTGTGGATGAACATGGCAGTGATGAGCCAGGGGTGTCTCGGATTGGACGCCTAATTGAGGGAGCTTACTTGCCACCTTCTATAGATTCCGGCTACGTGTGCTACCTTGTTGAATCCAATGACATACTGTTAGTGATCTGTAGAAAATTTTCCTACAAAAGACAAGATGACATTCTTGTGGCTGGTAGCATCGAGTTTAAAGTGTTGGAGGCGGATTTTGAGCAACGCTTGTGGGCTGAGGTGAGGATTTTGGGGAACAACCAACCATTGTTCCTTGGGCAACAGTACTCAAGAGCTGTTCATGTCTCTCCCTACGATGTTTCAAGGGACTGTGTCTTCTTCCTGTATGGTTGTCCCAACTAGTTTGTGAAGCAAACTACTAAATCCTGTGGAGTATATATGACATGAAAGATGAAAAAGGTCTATTCACCCTTGCCCATGGTGTCATGGAAGTCTCCCAGCTACCTGGATTTTCTCACAGTGTAAGTGTGTTTGCACTTCTTTTTTTCTACAGGTTTTAGAAATTGGTAGAAAAATAAAATCTTTCTATGTTTCCCCAGCAAAATGGATTTTCTCACGGTGTAAGTGTGTTTGCACTTATTTTTCTTCAGGTTTTGGAAATTGGTAGGTAGTGTAAATAAAATGCTTCTATGTTTTCCCAGAAAAATCAAATTATTTCCCCTAGACTCTGAATAGTTTTACTTTCTTACCCACATGTTGAAAAGTTCAGTAGATAGCTTGAGTCCTAAATCATGTAAATCACTAAAATAATACGATCATGCAGTATGAACAGGGTAAAAAAAAAATTATCCTTATATTGGAATCCAACGAGCTTTCATAGGTGTGCAATAAAACATAGGCGTCATAATCATACTCATACATGAAGCTTTTGTTACATGGGAGCTAAAAGACTATGCAACTTACCTCATAAATAGTCATATTGAGGTGTTCTTATATGAGAGTTTTGTTCTTAGGTTTCCACAATCATGTGAATATGAAGTAATTTTCGTTTTCTCGATGAATGTCACAGGATATATTATTCTCAGGAACAGTTGATTAAGTCTTAGAAAACAGGGAAGGTGTGGAGGGGTGTGTGAGTTTGTTTGGGTCAATGTATTACTACATTTTCTTCTACTTCTACAATGATACGCAACTCTCCCGTGTGTTCGAAAAAAAATGTCACAGGATATGCTAGTAAAATGTTTCCTTCAAGACATCTCTCTTACTCAGGAGGAGGATATATCACGGATGCAATCCTAACATAATGTGGCTCCGGACATAGCTTTAAACGTCATCATTAGAGGCGGCTTAGAACATATTGATTCACATAAGTTTCCATTAAAAAAACATCTTGGTTTTTTTATAAGGAAAACATCCTCGTTGTTTGAGTCACACACCCTGTGCTTCTGCTGATGTTTTTTTTTTCCCCAAATGCAGGTGAGACAGATAAGTTGCAAATAGAAAGGGGAGGGTTCGCAAAAGATTGTCAGACCTGGAGAGGATGCTCTGACTTGCTCTGCTGATGCATCTACTTCGCTGAGCGGAGATGCTAAAAAAGGGTGTGGAATATTTGGAAAGAACGCGACCGTAGAATTTTTCAACATCAAGAATCTAACCCTCTGCAAGGGGCCTTGCGGTGCAAAGATGACATTACACAGTTCAGATTAGCTATGGCAACTAGGGATACAATCTTTTAAGGGAGCGTATAGAATGAAAACCAGGCTTTAGTGCAAACTATAGAAACTCTAATCTAAACCACAACTTTCTAATCTAATGGCTACAGCAAAAGGTGGGTAAATTAAGCACTTAAACCCTCTCATTCATCCCATCTAATTCATTTTCTTGCAAATCACCCCAGCACAGCCACCGTTACTCTTCCGTATGCGTTCTTTCTCGCGCCGTCACTCTTCCCGTCCGTGCCGACTGTACGGCGCCGCCGGCCCCTCGCGGTGGCCAGCTGCCTGAACAAGTCCTCGCGGTTGCACACCAGCCGTCCCTCGCGGCTCATCATCGGCGCCGTCGTCCCTCGCTGGGATTCGACGAGCAGCAGTGCCCACTCGATCGTGAGGATTCGACGAGCAGCAGTGAGTGAGTATTCGCCATCGTCGTCAATTGCAAGCAACGATGCCGGCCGGCCACGTCACACTGCTGTCACACCTACGTCACCTGCATCACAATTGAGTGAAGATTATATACTAGCCTGCAGCTTCTCGATCTAGGAGACTAGGATGAGTGTCTCTGAATAAACATGTATAATTATTTCAACTCTGGTTTGTCTCGTCACCAATATATATTCACTGTTATGACAAAGCATGCAATTTATGACATGCAATTCAGAAGAAAGGAGAGAATTTAATAACAGAGACTATGATGAGAACATCACATACAAAACACATCTAGAATTCACTGTTCATAATACGAAAACAAACGTGTCCTTAATTCATAGTTCGAAGGTAGCATGTAAAAGGTTACAGAAACTTGAAGTATCAACCAACAACATTGCTCAGGCAATTACGTGCATCATGATCCGCAACTTGCTTACATTTTCGACGATGACGGGGGCGACGACGGGATCAACGCTGACCTGAGACTTGCTGGCAGCAGCCGTCTCCATGGCCGTCGATGCCGAGTCCATCATGGGTTTGCATGCCAAGTCCATCGTGGGTTTGCATGCCGAATCCAGCTGCTCCCCTCCAGCGGGGGGTTTGCATGGCGTCCATTGTATTGAACCTGATGCCCACCAGAAGGTAGCACGCCTCCAGCTGCTCCCGGAACGTGGGCAGTGGGCACCGGCCCCTCCCTTGCAGCCCCGGGTGATGGCAGCATGAAGACGAACTGCGAGGACGGGGGTATGGACGGATCGACGCGGCCGCGGCGTAGACGCGTAGTAGATGAAACGGAGGAAGGGGTCGCGGAACGGGGCGGCGGCGCATACGGAAGAGTAACGGTGGCTGTGCTGGGGTGATTTGCAAGAAAATGAATTAGATAGGATGAGTGGGAGGGTTTAAGTGCTTAATTTACCCACCTTTTGCTGTAGCCATTAGATTAGAAAGCTGTGGTTTAGATTAGAGTTTCTATAGTTTGCACTAAAGCCTGGTTTTCATTCTATACGCTCCCATCTTTTAATCAGGCTTTTGTTTGTTGTCTCAGTTGTTTTTGTCTCTTGGTCTTGATGTTGTGGTTCCGCCTCTCCAATTTAGTAGTAGAGTAGAGGAGGGGAGGGGCAAGTTATCTTCCTGTTTTGCAGGATTGTATTTTCCTGTACAGTTTTGTTCTTTTCCTTTTTTATCGTATCTATACCTAATATTTAGAAGACAAAATTTCTGCCTTTTTTTTCGTCTGGCCCATTCTAAAATAGCCCAACTTTTCCACTCACTAACTTTCAGTCCATTCACGGCCCAACAAAATGCTTAGGGTTTCGTTTTGGCCCATTCACCATCAACAGATGGACGCGTCAGCCCGTCGGCTCCAATCATGTCGTTGTCCTCTCCCTCGCTAAGCCGGCTCATGCTCTCTCGATCTCCCTTTTCCGTTAAAAAAAAGAAAAAAAGGATCGGCGGCGGAAGCCGGGATGGAAGGGACGCCGGCGCCCATGAGGCGTGGGGACCTCGCGACCGCGCCCATGCGTGCGAGCCTCGGCGAGCTCGCGCATGCAGCGCTGCTCCGCCTCCTCGCTCATGCCCGCTGCTTGGACGCCGCAGCCGCGCCATCGCCGAGCCCACGCGCGAGAGTCTCGGCGCGCTGAGCGCCGCCTACACGAACGCCATGGCCGCCGAGGCACGGCGCGGGCGGACTCTACAAGGAAGCGACGTTGCGGATCGGAGTCGTAATTGAAATCGGAATTGGATTAGAATCGAATCACTCCAGATAACCAAGGTATGTTCAACATGAACTCCAAGTTCGACACGACGCTTATTTTTTTGCTACTTATATATTATTACAGACTTTGCTCGGGATATCCGAGGTGCAGAAGAAGTTTCTGATCTCGCCGGGCAAAGTACAAACCTCACCTTCGAACTTCGAATTCTGATTCTGATCTCGACGAGTGGCATGCACCTCAACCTTCGAAATTCTGATTTTGCCAAGCTGAACAAAAATCAAATCTTCTAATCTCGCCATACACACGATCAGCAACTCGTCATGAGGCTGTGCAAGGTTTCCTCTCTACGCTTTGGCTTCCCTCGGTTAAGCTGAACAATTTTTTTTTGGGCCTGCTGGCTTAATGTATTTCCTGTATTACTTATGCCACTAGATATTTCATACTTGCCGGCAAGGAGAATGCTACAAATCTTGTTCTGCTTTCACAAGATTCAGAGCTCAATCTGTTCATGTATATATATTGGAATGTACATACTACCTGTTCTTAGTGCAATATAAAGGTTTGGTGCTCGTCCACATATTTATTACCATAGACAATTGGATGGTGGACTATTGCGAATCTGCTTCTCATGACATGCTTCATTGAAGGTTTTATAATACTGCCACGAAAAGTTCGAAAATTCAGAGTCCAAACATTGTATTCAGAGCAAAGCACTTGCTATAGCAGGGCACAGGGATAGATAGGGGCAATCTTACTAATTATGTATCCTTCTACAAGATAGAATGTATTCCTCTGTTGAGTTTCTTTTTTTTTAACGGTAACGCTAGTCACAGGGCGTCCGTCCGCCCGGACGGTGCTGATACTGGGCCGCGACGCAGCCCAACATCCTCGTCCACTCGACCTCGTTCCCGAATCCCAACCGTTCTAAATAAAAAAAAAGGAACCTTATCCCTCCGCTCCCTTATCTCCACCGCACCAACGCCTTGCGGTTGCCACTCCATCCGTCCTGTTCTGAACGCGGATGCCACACTGCCTTGCTGCTGCCGCGTGCCCCATCCAGCGCCGCTCGCTCGCCTGCGAGCGCTTCTCGCCCTCTCCCGTCACGCGCGCTGGTGCAGATTGTGCTCCCTCCGCCCGCCCGCCCGGCCGAGCCAGGATCGGTGCTGGAGACGTTGGTGGCGTACCCGCGCCGCTGGTGCGCCCGCCTGGTGGAGGCAAGCTCAGTGATGGTGGGCGTGGTGCCCGAGCGGCGTCGCTTGCTGCCGGCTCCGGTCCCAGCGGCTTGAATCAACCGGCTCCCGGCCTCCCCTCCCTCCCCCATGTTGCACATGCATGTTTTTATTTGTTTTTTTGACGTTTCAGATGCATGTTGCAATTATTTTAATTTGGTGTTGTAAAAATAGATCGAGAATGTTGCAAGTGTTTTAGTTGCATGTTGTAAGCATTTTTTCACAATGCTTGAGCCATTTTTTTAGATTTGTGTTGCAAGGGTTTTTATCTGGATGTGCATATATGTCTTATACATATGTTGCAACAGTATGTTCCATGATGTTTCAATTATTTCAGTCTAATCTTTTAGCAAGTGGTTTCGGATGTTTCATGTGTTCTACGCTCATGTTGCAAATGCATGTTTTGAGTGTTTCATCGGCTTTTAAATGCATGTTGCATTCCAATGTTTCATTTTGTTCGGCCAGGGGCAGGCGGACGGTACCCCGCGGCACGCGGCCGCGGAGCGTCAGGAGGTCGGGTGGACTAGTGCACCGGTTGGCGGTGCGCCGGGTCCTGGCTCTCGAGTGTCGCCTGCACGGATAGAGGAGAAGGTCTGGGGAATGACTCGGGAGGCAGAGTGCGGGCGGGGCCATGCCGGACGAGGGTGGGGCGATGCGGCCCTGCGTGGGCGCGCGCATGCACGGGAAACAGAGCGTGCATGGGCCTCACCTAAAGCAGGCGGGCACAGCAAGTGGGGCGCAATAGGCGAGCGTCCGGACGCTGGCGCTCGGATCGGACGTCCGGGCGCTAGCAGCTCCGTTTTTTTAACTTTGCTTTTTGGCAGTGTTGCTATCATGACCAAGGCATACCCAAATGTTGAGAGGAATGAACTGATTTTGCTCCTAGATATTGCTAGCTACATGCTTCTTGCGTGGGCATTCATACTTCATTTGTGTCAGATTAACTGATAACTCTGATATTTTAAATGTTAGATATCAAATCTCGTAGGACGCTGTTAGTTGCCTTTTACAGTTTTGAACCATCTTCTGTTTGGAAACTTAGCCTAATAACTATACAATCTTATTTGATTCACTTCATATATAGCATAAAGAACAAGCTTAATGTTATATTTAGGTTTCAGAAGAAATAGCTTTACCTTTCCAACAAAATAAAGAAACCCAAATGAAAAAGTTAAACTGGCATTAGCTCTACTATTTATTACTCTCATTATGGTTGACCCTTTCAACCACTGATAGGAAATGACGAGGTGCAATGGCTTTACCAAGCAATGAAAAATGTTAGTTCAACCTTACTGCAAAGTCTGTCCATGTTGAGCCTTCTAGCTTCTTGTGATAGTGGTATGGTCCGTACATATGTCTTCTTTCAAGTAGACTATCAATAATTTGGAAAATTTATTTATCCATTTTGGGTCCTCTTTTTCTCATGTATAAAAGTGATCAATATTTCTATTTTAGTCAAGCGTAAACGTATAGAAGTGAATATTATTTTTTACGGGCATTTTTGCTATAATAATAATAAATTCTCCACAGCCACCGTCACCGTCCCGTGAAAACCAACATGCACAACGCCCTCCCAGCTAGGCTGCTACCATCCGCATGCAATTTTTTTTTTCGTGCGTCAGCCCTTGATTAATTAGGCCTAGGTTTTTCCTTGATTATTATTATTATTGCGTACGCCATGAAGCCCATGTCCCCCTTTTTTCTTGTCAAATTTTTCCCCTGTGCTCACCAAGTCGGTGTGTTTGATCCAAATAACTTTTTTATTCTTTTCTTTCCAAAAAGTATCTTCCATTTTTTCATTTTTTTCTTATATATAAAACAAGAAAAAAAATATAAAGAATATAATATTATGGATCTTTGAAACCTAAACAATTTTCTATCCACAGTACCTAAAAAGAAATATTTCTACCACTACATTGTTGATGTAGTTTCAATCTGGATAGAACTTGGTTCAAATAATAAAATTTCGATGTTCAATCTTGAGCAGTTTGTTATCTAAATAATTACACTATAATATTATTACCGATATTGATATTAAGGATTTCATGGTCATCATAAAATAATTTTTGTTCCCACTATTTTAAATCATAAGATATTTTAGATTTTTTAGATTAGATATAGTATTTCTTAATTATGTATCTAAGAAAACAAAAACCTTAGAATTTGGAATAGAAAGAGTTGCTTTAAAATATTATAGGAATGGTAAAATGGTAGCTTTCTTTTTCTCCCGTCGCAACGCACGGGCATATTTTTCTAGTTTTTTAACAAATTTATTTGGAGATATAAATATTGCACGTATGGAAACAAAGAAATGGGAGGGTTTCTAAGCAAAGTACTCTCTCCGTCCCTTTTTAAGTGTTGCTTTAGGTGTTCGTGCCACAAATTTAACTTAATTTATAGAAAACATGTGCAATATTTATATCTTCAAATAAATTAGTTAAAAATTATAGATCAAAAGATCTTTCCAATAATACTAATTATAATATTAATTGATGATATTTATTATTTATTAAAATTATTAGCGTTATTTCTTGAAAATCATAAGCGACACTTAAAAAGAGACGAATGGAGTATGAAGTCTCCACAGTCCATGCTATATATGACGAAGCTCTCCTATGGTCGTCTTTGGCTGCTGCAAAACTACTAGCACCACTGCACCACTAGTACAATACAGGAAAGAGTTAGGCTATCTGTACCGGGTTTTCTAAAGCCATCCGGTATAGCATATAGAGGGGAAAAAACACTGCACCGGGTCCTGTAAAGGATACGCGACGCCGGCGCGAACGCTAAAATCAGCGGACAAGCCGGCCATCCCTGCTACTGCTGCTGTTGTCCGGGACTGAAAGATTGCATGCACGGAAGCTAACAAACACGGGCCCCACTAATTCTATTGTCTAAAAAATATTATAACTCACAAACCAAAAAACTAAATTAAATTTCGATTGCACTATTATATTTGTTTTAATAAATCCTTCAAAACAAGATCTCACATGGATATATTTGGATAAAATTTATAGAGGATGATAAGTGAGGCCACTGTTGATAGTTGGTATAGAGTATGAGATATAGAGGATGATGGGTACGGAAAAAACGTGTATATATTAGAGAATCTTGATGATCAGGGTGTATAGAGGATGAAAATAGAGGATAATGAGTGCGGATAGCCTAATTCAACGCCTTTTCCTGCCTTGTCAGATGTTGATGCACAGGATATGTACCTTTAAGGGCAGAAAAAAAAACATTTTCTTGTCAATATCCTTTTATGAAGAACGAAGAGAATCGGATATTCGTCATCTTATTCTCTTAGCTTAGGGTTTAAGCAATATATAAACTGCATCGATTCCACCCTTTTTGCTGCAAAAGTTGGGAGCTTGTTTGTTCACCAGCTAGCAAGGAGGAGAAGGGAAAAAAAAAATTGGCCGGCCGGCTTGCAAGTCGCAAACTTCCAAGCCAAGAGAAACTCATAGATCGTGTCTGAAACTCATGTAGTGGCTACCCTGGCACCTGGCAGCCATACTTTTTTTTTGTAATTTATTACCGGTTTTCTTAATTTCTTTCCTCAGGCTAGTTGAAGACTTGAAGAGTTGAAGGTAATTGCTGCTGGCATTTTTACGTCAAAAGGTAAGAAGCTATATTGCGCCGATACTTCCGAGAGCAGCCATATCCGTATCTAGGCCATCTGTGAAGTACAATATTCGTCCAAGCGCCAGCGCTATCTGCAGTCTTCCTACTCATCCTAAGAAAAAATTCCTTACATACCATTGTCATATAATAAACTTAAATCCCTTATCTGCCACCTAAAAAAACATAATTCTCATATATGTCATTGGTGTTAAATTGTAATCCCTTCTGATGAGAAAGAAAATGGTAGAGACGGATCTTTTTTTTTTTTTTTTGAGGCCTTGGTAGAGACGGATCTATGATCAAGGAAGGGTAGTGTGGGTTGCTCACTGTGTGAGCGTTGTGGGCCACGTGGTTGCTGGTTGCTGCTGCTCAGGCTTTATTCACTTCCCTTGCAAGTTGAAAGTTTTTTCACTCTCTCTCCATCACATCAATTTTTACCTGCATATATAGAGCATTAAATGTTAGTGAAAAAATAACTAATTATACAGTTTTGTTGTAAATCACGAGACGAATCTTTTGAGCCTAGTTAGGCCATGATTGGACAATATTTGCCAAATACAAACGAAATACTACAGTTGTAACTTTTTCTAACATTTATGAACTGAACAAGGCGTCAATGTGCTTTGGCTGGCTACGCTTGTGCAGTTGTGCTACTGCTTGATGAGAATATTATAGAGAACTACAAAAAGACTGAATGCTTATGTAGAGGAGAGAAGAAAAGAGAGAGAGGAGAAGTGGGCTGTAAGTTTACAGTCAGCTTAGACACAAGAGCCAAGAAAATATATGAGAGGAATAAGTGGGTCATATATCTTAAGTAGAGAGCTAAATCATTGTATGAGTGGGTTAAGAGGTGGGCTATAAAGATCCATACAACCAGCAACAGGCTGTATTGTTAGCTTTGCTCTGACTGGTAGAGCGCTTATGCTAATACCCAGCTGTGAGTGTGGCAGCGGTTGTGTAGGGTAAGAGCGAGGATAATAATTAAGCCGGCAGCAGGCTGCTAGTAGGCTTGTACCGATGCCATATAAGTATTAAGACGTCTCCAGTGGCTGTTAAATAGCTAGTCTAGAGACAAATTCTATTGGCTATTGAGATATCTCTGCAAATAGCTAGAAGATAAAATATAAAATAATAAAAAAGTAATATTTCTATTGGCTGTTAAGGAGAGAGATCAAATAGCTAGTGACTCCTAAATAGCTAGCAACTTCTAAATAGTTAGTCTAGCATAATCTCCTAGAAATATCTCTCTCATATAACTTTTCACTATAGTATTTATTTTTTCTTATTTCTTTGTCTTACCTAGCTAGCTATTTATAAAGATATATTAATAGTCAATAGAATTCCTCTTAGACTAATTATTTAAAAATTATTAGAGACGCAACCTTCATCAACAGCCTATGGTATACTAGACTAGCTAGAAGAATCGGCTGTAGAGGAGAGTTGAACATTTAAGTACTCCTACAAACCAACGCTGATTGGCAGAGTACCTTTTACAGCTCACTTCTCCGTCGGCACTTGACTGCAAGCCGGCTTTATCTTCTCCGTTGCTGTGTTTCAGCCCGGTGATAGCTGAAGTGCCCGCTTCTTTCTCTCTTCTATTATCTCTCCTTAAGATTTTGTTGACATAGATTTCTTTACAGCTGCTAAGTAGGACTTATTAGAGCAAGTATTATAAAAGATGTATAAGAAGGTTGTATGCTAATATAGAAGAGAAAAAGAAAAAAAAAAAGAGAGAGGTGAGCTGTAACCTTGCAGCCAACTAAAAGCAGAAGAGCTAAAAAAACATATGAGAGGAAAGAGTGGTTGTAAGTAAGCAACTGTTATATGGGTTGGCTAAAAAGTGGGCTATAAAAATTTATACAACCAAGTGAAGACTATATTATTAACCTTGCTCTTACGCTTCCTCTAAGACCACTGGACACTCCTCACAGGTACCTAGGTATCAGGAATAGATCATTTCAAAGCTCCAGGGTTGTATGTGCTTAGAGCAAGTATTATGAAGAGCTGCAAGAAGATTGAATGCTGAGGTGGAGAGAAAAGAGAGAAAGAGATAAAGCGGCTGTAAACTTCAGCCATCTTAGACACAAGAACCAAAAAAATATGTGAGAGAGACAAGTGGTCATTATCTTAATTAAGTGGAGAGCTAAACCAGTGTATAAATGAGCTAAGAGGTGGGCTATAAAGATCTATACAGCTAATGACAGGCTGTATTATTACCCTTGCTCTTATTACTAGCCCACAGTTTGATGTGGCACTAGATCGCCAGTTTCGTACTATATTGTTGGGGACGCCCTGACGATGATATCGTACTGTTGGAATAAAAGCAAGTGTAGACTGACCACCAACCCAGGGCAACGTATGCAAACCAATCTCTAAGTAAAAATCCGTGCAAATTATGGCAAAAAAAATTATATAAACATCAAAAAAATCACACAGGTAAATTATATAATGATACACGTCCCTATAAAATATCTTGTCTAAACTCAACTTTATTTGTGAGATATAAAAATAATAAATTTCTAATAAATTATCGGACAACTTTTTTACTTAAAATTTGTTTTTTTATATCTCACAAATAAAGTTGAGTTTGGATAAAATATTTTACAAGATTATGTATCATTATATTATCTGCATGTGTAATTTTTTTAATGAATTTAGATGATTTTTTTACCGTGGTTTGTATGGTTTTCATGAAGAAGTTGGTTTGCACCCTAACCCAGTGCCCATTGAGTTACAGAATTTGTTCGCTTCAAATAAAAAGCCGTTTCAAACTTATCGGTAAGCGATTTTTTTTCTCATAGAAAATCACCGTTTCAACATATTTTGGCTTATCGGTAGAATTTATAAGTCCTACCGAACAGCCGGTTACAGTCTTCGCTTGTACCCGAACCTACTAGTATATGCATATGTGGTGGCTTTCAGGTGGGCCCTGGCTGTCGGCAGAACCAAGCACAGCCATATCATAGCGAAGATACAAAGGGGCATGCATCTTATCATCTAAAAAAAATGGGGCATGAATGGCGTGAAAGAGATTAAAATCTATGGACAGTAATATTGACAGGATTTGAAATTTTTTTATAGCAGATAAGGGATAGAAGTTTTTAGCTAATGATCATTGATCAAACAAATGGGTCCTACCGTGCCCTTGGTTGGCTGGATGATGATGATGATGATATCGTACTGTTGGAATAAAAGCAAGTGTAGACTGACCACCAACCCAGTGAAGTCTTCGCTTGAACTGTACCCGAAAGCTATATGCATCTGCTTGTACGCTGGTAGCTCGGCTACTTCGGCTGCCTGTCTGTCTCGGCTGCTTCGGCTGCTCGCTCGGCTGCTTCTGGCTGCTGCTCTCTCTCTCTCCCGGGCACTGTACAAGCAGCCAGCAGCCGCCAGCCGAACACGGTGGGTGCCAGGTGGGCCCTGGCTGTCGCCAGAACCAAGCACAGCCATATCATAGTAAAGATACAAAGGGGCATGAACGGCAAGGCGAAGGGGGTCGAACAAATTTTACTCATCAGAAACCAAATTATTCCGGTATTCCCCTCTACCGTTCTTCCTCCTCTACTACTACTCTCTTGCATTGTGCCCACATCCTTTGGTTCTAGTGTCTTGTAGGACCTTCTAGTATCTTCCTCCTATGATCGATGCCCCTTGCTGCCTATCCTGAACTCTTTTCCTCTTAGGATGTATCATATCAAGTAATCAGTGCTTGCTTTTGCTTGTTATTGGTGGTGGCTAACATTTTGACAAGACACTGAAGGTTCGTCTCTCATCGCCTCTCCATCCTGCTTCCACTTCATTTCTTGTGGTTTTCGTATCAGAGAAATAATGGCTTGCTACCCATTTACGAAGTATGCAGCAAGCAAACGTGTGATGCTTTTGCGCCATCGTATTGCTCATGTTTTCACACTTAAGACAGAAAGAACTTCTCAAAAGCTGAATCTGTTGTTTTGTTCCACGGGAAGAAACTGGTACTATTCTTGCCTACGCTGTTTTCCCATTTTAATAAACAGAATTTTACTACCTTCTTTTTTTGGCTGCTTACCAGATTTCGGAATGACAGATACAAATTGTGCACTGATTCATCCTTCTGTCATACTCCCTCCGTCCCTAAAAAGATTGTCGCCGTAGGATGTGTGCCACAAGTTTGACTTGATTTATAGAAAATACGTGCAATATTTATATCTTCAAATAATTTTGTTAAAAAACTAGATCCAAAGATCTTTTCGATGATACTAATTATGATACTAATCGATGATATTTATTATTTATTAAAATTATCGGTAGTTGTTTTTCGAGGAAAGCGCGTGACATTCTTTTTAGGGACGGGGGTATGTCTTATTATTCATCTTCTTTCTCCAACAAGTTCACCTATTCAACTACAAAAGTATCCACAGATCTGAACAATTTTCAGCAAGCCTTAAGGTACTAGCAGATCTGACCTCAAAGGACTAGCTCAACTTTCATTACATCTTGCAAATTTGTTACTACTTGCTGTTCCATAACAAAAACATAGATTCAATGTACAAGAAACTGGTACTTATGACCGAACGTTGACTTTTTCAGCAAGCTTCAAAGTATTTCTTTTTTTTTTTTTTTTTTGGTGGCAGATCAGACTTCAAAACCACTAGCTCTCTTTTTGCATTACATCTTATAAACTAGCTACAATTCTCTATTCAGTAAGAGATTTCTTTTATTCATGTAGATTTGATGCGCAAGGAGCGGTATTGGTGCTAAAGAGTGAGCCTTGATTTCCTCTAAAATATCCAAGTCAATCGAATAAGAAGGGATGGCAGAGATTGCTGTTCTTCTTGTCCTGAAAAAGATTGCCATAGCTCTAGCAGGAGAGACCTTAAGTTTTGCTAAACCTTTGCTTGCAAAGAAATCTGAGTTGGTGGCAGCACTCCCAGATGACATGAAACTGATTAGTAATGAGCTTGAGCTTATTCGGGCATTTCTTAAGGAAATTAGCCGTAAGGGTTGGAAAGGTGAAGTAATAGAAACATGGATAGGGCAAGTCCGAAGACTGGCTTATGATATGGAAGACACTGTAGACCATTTTATTTATGTTGTTGGTAAACACAATCAAATAGGATCATGGTGGGATTACATGAAGAAAATAGCCAAGAAACCTCAACGTCTCTTTTCACTAGATGAAATTGCTAGTGAAATTAAATCAATAAAGCAAGAGCTTAAACAACTCTCTGAAAGTAGAGACCGCTGGACTAAACCCTTAGATGG
The DNA here is from genome assembly GCA_015844335.1 of Chrysopogon serrulatus. Lineage (NCBI taxonomy): Eukaryota > Viridiplantae > Streptophyta > Magnoliopsida > Poales > Poaceae > Chrysopogon > Chrysopogon serrulatus. The sequence goes on along the minus strand of JADLZL010000455.1, from coordinate 34,463 downwards.
TGGGACTGATATACCTGCAGGAAGCTATGAAACTGAAAAAGAAATATATCTTCCTGGACATGATTACTCAATCAGTGACGAGGAGCTTGCAGGTATTGACAAAAATAAGCAAACCTTGATTAGATCATTAAAGTTTGAAGATCCATCACTTCGGATCATTGCTGTCTGGTGTCTGGGGTATGGGTGGCATTGGAAAAAGCACTCTTGTCAATAGTGTGTACAAAAATGAAGGATCCAACTTTGATTGCTGTGCATGGGTTTCTATCTCTCAGTCATATAAACTAGAAGATATATGGAAGAAAATGCTGACAGATCTCGTCGGGAAAGATAAGAAAGAATTTGATCCTGGAACAATGGATAGTGCAGAACTAAGAGTACAATTGATAAAAACTCTAGATAAAAAACGGTACTTGATCATACTGGATGATGTCTGGACGGCTGAAGTTCTTTTTAGAATTAAAGAGGTTCTTGTAGATAATGGCCATGGAGGCAGAGCAATAATCACAACAAGAATTGAGGAGGTAGCTTCAATAACTGAGGATAGTTGTAAGATCAAAGTAGAACCTCTTGGTGACCATGATTCCTGGCATGTATTTTGTAGGAAGGCATTTCCGAAAGTTGAAAATCATATCTGCCCTCCAGAGTTACGCCAGTGTGGTAAAAACATCGTGGAGAAATGTGATGGTTTGCCATTAGCCCTTGTGGCAATAGGAAGCACATTGTCGCTGAGACCGAAGAATGTTGATGAGTGGAAGCTATTTTATGATCAGCTTATTTGGGAGCTACACAATAATGAGAACCTTAATCACGTGGAGAAAATTATGAATCTAAGCTATAAATACCTACCAGACTATTTGAAGAACTGCTTCCTGTATTGTGCTACGTTTCCAGAAGATTATCTGATACACAGAAAGAGATTGATTAGATTGTGGATAGCTGAAGGGTTTATTGAACAAAAAGGGGCGTGCAGCTTAGAAGACACTGCTGAAAGTTATCTTAGAGAACTTGTTCGACGAAGCATGCTTCACATTGCAGAGAAGAACAGTTTTGGTAGGATTAAATGTATTTGAATGCATGATCTTGTGCGTGAACTAGCCATTTTCCAATCTAAAAGGGAGGGTTTCAGTTCAACTTATGATGGAAGCAATGAAGCAATGCTAGTGGGATCAGATTCTCGACGAGTAGCTGTGCTCCAATGCAGCAAGGGCCTTCCATCAACCATTGATCCATTGAGGCTTCGGACCTTCATAACGTTTGACACCAGCAGGGAATTATCTTCGTGGTATTCTTCTATTTCCTCCAAATCAAAATACCTTGCAGTATTAGACTTATCAGGTTTGCCTATTGAGACTATTCCAAATTCAGTTGGGGAGCTATTCAACCTTAGGCTTTTGTGCCTCGATGACACGAAAGTGAAAGAACTCCCTAAATCTACTACAAAACTTCAAAACCTACAAACATTGAGTCTTGAGAATGCACAGTTAGTGCAGTTCCCACAAGGGTTTTCAAAACTGAAGAAATTGCGACATCTTCTGGTTTCACGGATCCATGATGTAACTTACAGCACTCTCATAGTCGGGAAGGTGTGGAGCCATTTAAGGGCTTGTGGAGTTTGATTGAACTGCAAACTCTGTGGACCATTAAAGCAAGTGAAGTATTAGTTGCGAAACTTGGAAATTTATCCCAGCTGAGAAGCCTTATAATTAGTGATGTAAGGAGTAAATACTGTGCACAATTGTGTGGCTCTTTGTCAAAGCTGTGCCAGCTGTCACGTTTAGCGATAAGAGCATGCAATGAAGATGAACTGCTACAGCTGGATGATTTGACATTTTCAAATCCTCTCCAAACCCTTAGTTTAGATGGACGATTGTCAGAAGGAACTTTCACATCTCCCTTTTTCTTAAATCACGGAAATATGCTTCTTAGGCTCACGCTACGTTTCAGTCAGCTTGCAGAAAATCCAGTACCACGCCTCTCTGAGTTGTCAAACTTGACTAGGTTATCTCTTACAAATGCATACACCGGCCAAGAATTATACTTCCAAGCAGACTGGTTCCTGAATTTAAAGCAACTTTACTTGAAGAATTTGCCCCGTCTCAATCAAATACGCATACAGAAGGGAGCTTTGGCCAGCCTTGAACGTCTAACAATGAGTGGCATCCCGGAGCTACGGGAGATTCCAGATGGTTTCAGATATCTCAAGTCCCTAAACACAGTAGGTTTTTGGAATATGCATCCTGATTTCTCAAGCAGCATTCACCCATACATATACGGGACAACGGCATAAGGCAAGTGAAAGCTTCTCAACCTACAGATTAAAGTTTTTCCATGTCTTCTCTAAGGTTTGTAAGCTTCATTATTTGGCATTAGACAACTTTTGAAACGACTTAATTATTTTTTAATTTGGATGTTTTCTTGTGTAGAGCTACAAGTGTAAAGTCTCGTTGCAGATAATGAAGATTCCCCTGACTAACTACTTCCTCCCTTGTCCCAACAATATGTCGCTTGTGATAAGATTTGGTCAAACATTAAAAACTACAAACATTGATAACTTTTAAGTTTTTTTGTTTGGCGACATGGATGATATAGATGCAGATTTGTGACTAATGGTTTACGCAACTATGCTAACTAAAATGTGGCTTTATTAGCAACTTAGATCCTAGGGGGCTGAGCCTCTAGATCTTTGTTAGAGATGCTTATATCTGCTTGCTGTAGTGACCAGTTTGTGAAGTGGCCACTTAGGATATACTGTGCAACCACAAGACTACGGATCGATCATGACTAATTACTTGAGTTTGTCTAGTTTGATAACTGCTTACAAGACGCTAGAGGGGGGTTCTAGGTTTTAAGAATGATGTTCAGCCTGCCTTTGGTTAATTAAGGATTGTATGCCTACAGGGTACTCACCCTTAGGACGATGGTTTCATTCACTTGATTGAAACACTACAGGTTGCATTATTAAACGCTTCCTAAAAAGTCTCATAGTGAAACCCAGCCATACATCTTGGAAACCTTGAAAGTGTGATATGGGAGTAATTAACCCTCATAAATAGGAATCACAACATGCCGGTAATGTGCATAATAATAGACATGAAAAAGTCATGCCAAGTATTATGCACAGTCATCTGAAGTACAATACCAGTCAAACTATCATCCTAATTCAGTATTGTTAATGCATAATTGCAGATCAACTCTGAAAAAGGAGAATATGTATTACCATTCACTAAAAAAAGTAGATAGGATATTGCAGATTGGACAAATGGTTGATAAAGTATAAGAAAATTGGTCACTAACCACTAGGCAAAAATCACAACTCATTACTATATCAAAGCATTGACATTTTGGTATCACCTTTTGCAGTATGATTTGTTTGTCAGTCCACGGGTACCTTATGGCCACCACCAATTGACAGGAAGTAAGGTGGGTGCATTGGCGAATGGTTCATGCTGTGTGTATTGAGCTTGGCCATTACCGTGGAGAGGAAATGCGGCACTAGAACTAGAAGCAGTTGCAATGAAGTTGAAGGGCATGGCATGGCATGTATGTATTTATCTGTAATAATGTTGCTGTGATACACTACATGTATGTATTTATCTGTATTAATGTTGTTCTGGTAATTATTCGGAACCATTTCGAACTCAGAATGTCTTAGAGTTTGTACGAAGCATTTGGCAAAACATTTCAGAGTCTGTATATGCTGAGGATTTCGTAGTTTGTATGAAGCATTTGGCAAAACATTTCAGAGTCTGTATGTATTGAGGAAGCATTTGGCAAAACATTTCAGAGTCTGTAACTCTGTACGTACTGAGGATTTCATAGTTTGTACGAAGCATTTGGTAAAACCAGAGTATGTATGTATTGAGGATTTCATAGTTTGTACGAAGCATTTGGCAAAATATTTCAGAGCCAGCATTCCAGCACAGCCTGATCTGACGACACCGAGAACACAATTTAGGCCACTAAAAACGCATGGAAAAATAATGGAATTGGAATCCATACCTTTAGCAGGCGTGAGTGCGTGACCAGTCCATTGGCCTCCGCCAGGAGGGGGGATCCAGCTCCACAAGTGGTGAGACGATTCCAGGACATGGAGCCGCTAAGCCGCTGCCGATGGATTCGAAGGTGCCTACAAGTAGACAACCAACACGGACCACGCCGTGGCACTCGAATCGATCCGCCGCGGGCGCCGGGCTTGAACAACGGCTGTCGTAATTCCGCCGCCGGCGCCTCCGCTGGCACCGGAAGACGCCGTTTACCGAACTGAACGAGGAATTCGAGATCGCTAATGCCAGGTGCCTTTCGTTCTCCACCCTGTGAACCAGCCAAGCGGAGGCCATGGAGGCGGGAGGGACAGTGGAAGTGGTGACTGTGTGGAATGTCAGAGCGGCAGTGCCTGTGACAGTGTGACGTCCTCATTTTTCCAGTGCCAAATATGAAAGAAGTTTCCTCAAACAGCATTTCAGAAAACTGAACACATCCAAGGTTAGGAGGACTTAGGGTGGCAGAGGCAACAATAATCATATATATAAAATACCCAATGCCAATGCCAATGGTTTTAGCAGCTGAACACAAAAGGTGAACTGGTGGAGCGTCTCATCATCTCCAACAGCGAGCAAGAAGGAAACTGTACTAGAATACTGCACTGCACCCCGAACAAGAACAAAATGACCAAACAAGAATAAAATGAGATTGAGAGGTCGAAATGCAGTAGCAAAAAAAAAAAAAAAAAAAAAAAAAAGACATTTAAGTTGGATCATTGCACAAGCTAAATCTTGTAGAAAACATAAAAGGAAAAATAAGGATCGTAAACTGCATCTTTGTCAATCCCCCATCTGAAGCCAAGTGTTATGTACTCAACACCAGGATACCTTTGTATACTTGGAATTGATAGGATCAGAGATACAGGATAGATGGAACTTTTTTTTTTTTTGAGCATCAGGATAGATGGAACTTGGGAAAGAGTAAGAACAGAGTTTAGATGGGGAAGAGCATTCAGAGTCAACTGGGGAAGAATTCAGTTATGTTCCAGTCGATGCCGGCACAGGCCCATTCCGCGGATTCGGCCTAGCAGAATAGAATTCGGCCCAAAGCACTCATTCACTTCTTCACGCTCTTCTTCTTCCTGTTCCTTGACCGGCATGTAACACCAAGCTTCAGCTCTATCTCGTTGTCTCTTGCCTGCACAATGATATAACCTGCAATAGCATCTTGTATAATTAATATGTCATTCTATATTAATCTGTAATAGCATATTTGTATAAGTAAGTCATTCTTTGTTTTTCTTTATCTCTTTCGTCATTACACCCTCCAATAACCTAGTTAAATGTAATTAGCACTCTGCTTGTTTGCTCTCCTCCTTCTGAATTGATCTCCAATGACATCTATATTATAATAGATTAGTCATCTTATTATCATTATCTCCTTTGTTCCTGCTGTTATTGTAGTCCTTTTTTTCTACTCTAAGAATTAGATTGATCAAGTGAGAGTTATAGATCTACGGCCATTAACTAGTTTTTCGATCTCTGTGTTGGCATTCTATATTATTTGGGATTAGTCTTCAAATATCTTCTTTGTTTCTATTATTATCATGATTCTTTTTCTGACTAAGAATTAGATCGACACAATAAAAGTTATAGAGCTGGCAGCTGATTAATTTTGTTCCATTTCTTTCTGTAAATATTTAGCGTTTTTTAGCTTGAAGTTTTCTTTTTTATTGTAACACAGATAATGTTTTTTGTATGTATATATTTTTGTTGTGTATGTATTTCATTATGCATAATTGTTGATAGTTTGAACTATCTACCTATATTCAAATACTGTCTCTACCCCTATGCACATATATGTACCTCCAAGGGCTGAAAAAAATACATGTTGGTGTCAATACCCTTTTCGAAGAACCTTGTTAAAGAAAAGAATATCCTTTTCGAGGAACCAAGAGAATCAGATATATATTCCCCATTTCATTCTTAGCCTCTAAGCAATATGAACATCATCGATTCCCTCCGTCCTTTTTGCTGCAAGTTGGGAGCTCATTCGTTCACAATGCAAGGAGAAGAAATGGTCGGTCCGGTTAGCTTGCAAGTTGCGACCTTCCAAGGAGCACACTTACGCCAGTCGCCAGCCGCCCGGCCGGTTCAGTTATTCCCTGTGCTGTGGTGAGGAAAATGAGTGTGGTAATAAAGCCAAGTTTCCTGGCGATTACACCAGAATCTGATGAGAAGGTGCGTTTGACTCAACTGGCAACCCTCGTGCTATGATCAATCTTCATTGATCTTCTTGTATCATGGTCATGGTAGCATCAGTTGGGAGGAGGCGATCCTGAACCTAAAGAAGGCTGGGTAGTATCAGTGGAGAAACTGCACTCGAGGTAGGGAATCTGCTTGAGTTACAGTAGCAGTGGCGACCGGTCATTACCAGCCAAGCCATCGATGATGTCCTTGAGTTCCGGAACATGTATTATGGTTCAGGATGTTAATCTGATCAAGTCAGCTTAATTTTGAATGGTCTTAAGCTAAGGTTTCAGGGTATTTGCGCGCGTCGATCTCTTTGTCGCCCCCAGGCCCCACCCCACCCCACGCTGCCATACACAGAGGAAAAAAAAATGCTAGATTGTGCCCACAGTGATGTCACAACCCACTCAGGTAAGAAAAGAAGCAGCAGCCAGCTTGCTGCAAGTTCAAACGCAAGCAAGCAAAGCAAAAGGAAAGGCAGCGAGCGATGGGAAGGAAGGAGATGCTGGTGCCTGCCTGCCTGGGGGTGGCATCCATTCCACTATTCCAGGCTTCCAGCTGCCGTGCCGGCACCCAATGGGCAATGAAAATAGTGGGAATTGGCAGCGCAAGAGCGGTCAACTGCCAACCAGAAGGCAAGCAGCAGCAGGTAGCGTGAGTCTTACCCGCCCAACCCACCGAAAGCGCACCCCACTCCGTTCTTCTCACGCCAACCCCACCTATAAGGCTATGGCTGACACTGAGCTCCGCTCCCTCCACCTGACAAGCTAAGCAAAGCAATCGTTTTTCCTTCACTCCTGCACACAAAGCAAGCGCACACACACGCACGCACGGTTTCGGGCATCGGATCAGATCATCAGGCCATCCATGTCTTGCTTCGGCGCCGGCATGCCGACGACGACGGACCGCATCTACTACTCGTCGTCGGGGCGCACGGGCGGCGGCAGGAGACCGTGGCGGTGGTGGCGCGCCAAGTGCGCGGGCATCGCGGCGGCCGTCGGGTCCAGGCTCCGGAGGTCGGTCATCGTCATCGGGGGCGTCGACGCCCGCCGCCGTCGGCGCACGGCGTCCTCCTCCTCCTCCTCCGTGTACTACTCGCAGAACGGGTGGTGCCACCACCGCCGGAGCTTCGCGCCGGTCTACATCGACGACCTCTACAGCCACCACCACAACCACCACGTGCAGCAGCAGCCAGCGGCCAAGGCCCTCCGCGGCGTCGTGCAGCAGGAGCATGAGCCGAGCACCAGCGGCGCCCGCGACAAGCTGGCGACGGCGACGGCTCCAGCACCCGCGCGCGCCGCCGGTGCTCCTCGTGCCGCGGGCAGCAAGGCCACCACCACGGCACGCGTGGGCGCCGCCACCACCGCCGCCGGTGCCGGTGCCGGCGGAGGCAGCGGCAAGCAGCAGCACCAGCAGGCGCGTGCCATGGCGGCCGGCGTCACCGCGATGAGGAACGTGCTGCTGCGGAGCCCCGGCAGAGGCGGCGGCGGCGGCGTGCTCGGGGTGGTGAAGGGGATGGGGAGGTGGACCTCAGGGCCGAGCTCTTCATCCGCAAGTTCAGGGAGGACATGCGGCTGCAGAGCCAGCGCTCCGCCGAGGAGTTCCACGCCATGCTCGCAAGAGGCCTATGACATGCATGAACTCTTCATCCTTCTTAGAGTAATTATCTAGCTTACCATAGCATATCATAGTAGGGGATTGGTTCAAGGTTTAAGCTAGTTTGGATTTGTGATTTGGTAAAAACAAGAAGATTTAGTAACTATATTAGTAGATAGATTTAGTTCAATTGTGGCTTTGGTTGAGAGGTTGGTTTTCTTGTGTTCTATCTAGATGTAAATAGTACATGATTGTTACATTCATTGGTGGCGTGTCGCTTGTAATAATAATAAAAGTGTGTATATTTGTTTGATGTCCATCACCAGAAAACTCGAGAGAAAAACAAAAGATGTAAATATTATATGTATCCACGTCCACTGGTTTAATCTGATTACACAAGAACGGCTGAACCGTACGTCTGACAAAATGTAGAATTGTTCGGCCTTTGGAAGACAAATGGAATTGAAAAGCCATGTCTTCGATATTACATACTCTGTGGCTCACTAATCTTGAACTGGTTAGTGGCGGCGACTTATACAAATCATTATCATTACAACTCAAAAAAGCCACACAAATATATACACCTCGTCAACTGTTCCCCATGCTCAAGTTTCGGCAGCTCACAAACAGGAACGCCATTCCTTTTACCCATCGACCGTCATAAATTCCCAAACTATGGAAGCAAGGATTATAATTATCAGAAATTGTGGCATTATACATTTTCAACACACAGCTTGTAAAAAAACTGTAGCCAGGTTTTACATTCTACTATATCACAGCACCACCTGGTCCAGGCATAGCCATCTTACAATTACACAAACATCGCTGCCAGAGTGGCGGCGAGGGAAGACCGGAGCGCGCTCACCACCGACAGGAACGGAGGGAGGTCGGGGCCGTCGAAGAAGAAGACCCGCTGGATTTTCTTGGGGATATGCGGCACGTCGAATAAGGACAGCTTGAGCTCGCCGTGGCGCGGCGGCGACACGCCGTCAGTTTGGACCGGGATGGACATGGCTGGTGTTGAGAACACGCACCTGAGAACTCATGGTGGAAACCAGGATTGCATTAAAACAAGCTCGCTAACTGACCTCGCCAAGAAAATATTATATAGTTCTTTTTTTTATTGCGCCCTGTTCTGATGGAGCAGGTTTTTTCCTTTTAACCTTTTCACTCTGCAATCAATCAATTGTTTTAAAAAAGGTTAAATACTCATTTTTGTGCTTCAGGTCCATAAAAGACTCAATTTAATCCCTCAACTTTCTATGTGATTATTTTAGTTCTCAAAAAAAAATGGTTTATTTTCGTCCATGAACTATCAAAGTGCCTGATTCACTCCTTAACTTCGTATTTAGACATAATTTCATTCGTGACTTATCAAAGTACATTTTAGTCCTTAAACTTTTCTTTTCTTTTTTACTAAACTTCATTTGTTGTCCTACATGGAATACTGTGTTGCCATGCCTACTCAGCTCCAGCGCCAGTCACGATTTGAGATGAACAGACATTGTTAGGTACCTGTCCCTAACACCATTACATTATCCCTTTCAACAGTTACATCCATATTTTTAAATGAATACAAATATTGATATGAATATTCTTGAATATAAATTATTTTTTAGCCTACAGAAAAAAATGAATATAAAATATCAATTTGGCTAGTTTGCAGCCGCTGCTGCTGTTTGTGCACTGCTTTTGTGAGTGGACGATACAGCCAAAGCTGCGGCTGCTGCTAAAAAGATGGGTTCCATGGAATTCGAAGTTGGGCCCATTTATGAATCCTTTTGATATGATAAAATTGTAGATGTTTGGTTAGGGTATTTGTATGAGGAAATCTAGGGCATACTATACTAGCTATGGAATCTTGTGGATTGAACGGCTTTTGGACAGCTGCAGTGTCCTGCCTTGGCCGGGTTATAATACATGAAATTGTTCTATTAACAGGAGTATGGACATGGACGACACACATCATCTACTCCCTCCATCCGTTTATCGGAGTCGTCTTAGGGTCATACACAGTGACCAAGGAGGGCACATGCGCAGACAGGTTGAATTAATTTCACCAATGAGAGGGCCGCGCATGCAGACAATTGTATTAATTAGGCCAGTAAGAGGAGCTGCGTATGTGTGCGGGAAGATCTGCACCGTGGTCCCCTAGCTTAGATGACTCCAATTCTTGGAGAAATTTTTTTCGGTAAGATGACTTCGATAAATGGATGGAGGGAGTATTAGAGAAAACAATGGCATCTCGACAACATGTATCGCAGTAGTCATTTTTAAGTGTAGGGCAATAGTGTTATATAGCACACATAGCAAGTGGAAACAATATATTCTTTTTTTCGGATGACATCAAACTATGAAAGGGCCTCAAGAAATCATTAAGCATCACTGGTTAATTTTGGCCTCTATATGTCCATTTGCAAAGCCACATTTCAACATAATTCAACCAAAAACATAATCAGTGGCACATCAATACTTCTTAGTCAGTTTTGGCTGAAGAACATACAAAAGGATTTTCATCGTTGTCTACTAAATCGAAATCAATTACAAGAGTGTTAAGTGGAAATCTCCTGAGAAGCTTTATCACGACGCACTTCAATCACTCGAAATACTTTGAACAAAAATGAATACAACATATAGTTCACTTATCAATTAGCTACAAAAGAATGGCGTAAGTTTTTCTTCAACGATTTGACAATGGTTTTGCATATTAAATACACCTATACACAACACATTATCTATCATAAGCTGGCTGGAAACATGTGTCCCATTTGGACTCCAGTGCTTCAGTGCAAATATGGATCATTCCTTTAAATGTGGAGTCAGCTCCCAAGCCCAGCTATCATCGCTGTAAATGTGGCTACAGCAAATCCAAGCACTCCACCAGCAAATACCTGGTGACAAAACTTGGAATCAATAATATGTCTGACATGTGAGCGTAAGAATACCAAATACCCACAGTTCCACACACATGACAGATTTTCCAGTGAAATAATCTGGATAGTGTGCACTTTATGTCAGGATGAAGCAAAAATGATTTGAGGAGCAATCGGCTGGTTAACAAAATTTACTTCAGCAGAGGTTTAGTATATCATATGAACAAGGCATTCCTTGTTCTTGTTCCCAACAGCGCAAAGCAAAAGACCGAACCTGTGGAGGCGTGTGCCCCAGCAGCTCTCGCAGTGGTCTTGTTTCAGCCAGTGGATGTTCTGATGGAAGCTCATACACAATTTGATTCAAGACCTGGCATTTTATAATAGTCAGATCTGAACTGCAGCAAGTAAGACCGTTTTAGAATTTTACTTCTCAGGTCTCGATTTTTTTTTTTTTTAATTTTCGTCCACACAATGAATGAGGTTTTGATATGCTGATTGAGCAACACTAATGGTACAAGCTAGGTGTTAACAATTCTGCCTGAATAAGAGAACCCAGTTTTAGTGGTTGGTCACTACTTGCCACTTAGAAAGCTGTTCACATGATTTCAAAAGGGAACTCCTTTGTCATTGGGTTACAACTTTTTTGCCTTCATAAATTATGTTTCTTGTCAGTGGGTCAGTGGCTATATAGCATGAAAGTTGGTGGTACCTCTGCTTGCTTCCCTGCATGTAGCCTAACACCAAAAGCATCATACATGACCTGCAAAGTATTGAAAGCCAAGTCAATAAAATGAGGAAGCAATGCAAAGAGGGAAACCAGAGTGCAGAATTTTGTATTTCTTAAAAAGGTAATGAAAAAAGTCACAAAATCTAATCAGTATTTCGAGATGCCAAAATGGGACAAGTGGTGACGGATTGTGGGAATTAAAGCACATGGCACATGCCTAGGTGTTATGGTACTGTTTTGCATGCCTGGTTTTGGACACACATATATGTACAATTATGGAAAATTTTCCACAGGTTGGCTGTTATCCTTTGTTCTCCAGGTTTCATTGAATTTGCAAACAAAAAGTCACGAAACAAAGTACAGCATCTCAGACTATTGATCTGACAGTACATCTTAGCTGTCAGATTTCCACCATAACCCCAACCGAACAAATCTGTGTACTAGATATCAATTGGAAGTCTGAAACTTTAGCAACAAATTGAAACTAATGCCCTACAGTCTCTTCCCCATTTTCAGTGTCCTTACAAACTCTCATCAATATCCTACAGTCTTTTCCTCGTATGTACTGTACTGTACTTGTACTCCTGTCCACATTCTACATCACAAAATGTACCTTCCACAACTGCGCTCCATACTTTAAATGAAGGAGAGTGAGCTAGTGAAGCAATTCAAGCAGAAGTTTTGAAGTGCAAAGGACACTCATTTACTCCCCCCGGATCACCAAAACGCGTCCCAAAATCATAAGGCTACCTATCAGATCCAGCGCTCGCCGAAGATGGTCAACGCGTTTTGGGTGGAGAGAGAGGGATCGGGGAGGGGAACCAACCACGGAGGCGAAGACAGCGGCGGTGGCGAAGAGCGAGCTGGCGAAGCCCTCCTGCAGGCCGACGGCGACGGCGAGCGCTGTGACGGTGGCCGAGTGCGAGGACGGCATCCCGCCGGAGCCCACCAGCTGCTTCGCGTCCCACCGGTTCTCCTTGTACCTGCACGGGCGGGGGGCAGATGCAGATCCCGTCAGGGAGAGAACTCAGATCCGGGCACCCGCCGGCCGAACCCGCGTGGAGTGGAGGGAGAGGGGGAGGGAGGATGGCGTACCAGGTTGTGAGGACCTTGATGGACTGCGCGATGGCGAAGGCGAGCACGGCGGCGACGAGCGGGCAGTTGGAGAACACGGCCAGGTACGAGAACGAGGGCGCGCCCCCGGCGGCGGCGGGCGGCGCCGGCGGAGAGATGATGGGTTCCGCCATGGCTCGCTCACGGTCGGTCGGTCACGGCCGGCGGCCCGGCTCTGGGAGTGGAAGATTCCTCCTCGGCACGGGCGCGCTCGGTCGCCGGGGGAGGGGGGACGACTGGATCACCGAGGGAGACACCGACGGCGTCGGCTCCCAACTCCAACTGCCCCGTTGCCGTTTGCCGTCTGGTGGTGGTGTTGGCCACTTGTGGTGGTGGGCCTTTTTGGTTGGTTTCGTTTCGTGGCTGCGGACGATCACGATTGTGTGAACTGCTATGGATACCCCCTGACTTCCCTCCCTGATCCGACCTCGGACCCCCGTCAACAACACACAATGACACAAAGATGCAAATAGTCCTATTTTTTGGCCGACGTGGGCTACAGAATCAGTGAAAATATACTTATTTTAGATCAATCCATACATATAACTTAAGAAGAGTTGTATTAATATAGTTGACGGCATGTTTGGATATAGGGATTAAAATATCATATCCCACTGTCAAAGAGTAATATTGTATCCTAGTTATTCATTCTCACACCTAATTTAATCGTAGTTGTTCATCTATTTTATTTTTTTTCTATCCCTCCTCTTATATCCCACAATTCAAACCCCTCGTGAGTATCCTTAAAAAATCCCCCTAGTTACGCTAATGTCCAAAGTGAAAAACCCACAAATCAAGAGCTCCGCCAAAGAGTCTAAAATAAAATTGATTTGTGTAATGGTATAATAGGGTACAACGATATATTTGACATCACATGCAATATTTGTAACACAAGCCCATTCACTTACACAGTACAATGTCTCATTATATCTATCTATATATTATTATTTTATTATAATCACAATGCTATCCTTCACTTTTAGTGGTAGATGATAATGGCCTTTTCATTGCTCAGGCGTGTGTATATATGTTCCTTCAAGATCTGCTAGCTTTTGTTGTCTTTAAATTGGTAGGTGACGTGTCCCTTGAGATAGAGTGTGTGTATATGCAAACATAAGTGTTTGTGTCTGTTAGATATGTCTACCATGAAAAGCCTATCAGATGTTTCTATTGAAGTAGGGTGTATGCTAGCTATATATGTAGGGCACGTTTGGATCACCATATCTTGCCTTGACTTACTTGGTCAAGAATTGTAAGAGAGCTAAACATTTGGTTGAGCAGCAAGCTGCTTTGGGACTCTGTGCAAGCAAGCAAAATCTTTGCCAGAGCCGTAGAGCGTATTTGGCTTGCTTGGCTAGACGAGTTTCCTAAATTCCATGCAGGTGAGAAGACGAGGCAAGTTTATCTATAGCAAGTTTCTCTATAAGATTAAAAACACATGAACTCCTGCATGGATGCTGTGTAGCAGACAGCAATAAGCTCCCGATCGCAGATGTCATTGCGCTGACGTTTTTACTTTGGCACTTTTCAACCTGATCTATATTATCCATATGACTCATTTGCTTGTTTTGTCTTTTTCTCCCATCCCATATGCCCACAATTGGAATGATGCTCATCATTGAACTTGGTCTTGGCCATAGAGCAATAAATAGAGTAAAATCACACGGCTTTTTTGCTTTTGGCATTTGCGATATTTAGACATGAGATTTGCCATAAACGTTACTGTACTTGCTACACCAAATATATGCATAAATCTGATCCTACCTTCTCCCTTCAATTCGCACGACGACGACAGTTTCCAGTTTCCACATGGGGGACGCAGAGCGCAGCAGACTACTAGTAGCTGTGTTAGAATCCGCACGTGCTTGTTTCTAACAAGCGAAGCCCTAGGGGCCCCAGGGCCCAGCGGACGCGCGGACACGCAACCGCCGCCATCGCCGTCCGTTCCAAAACCCCAACGGCCCCGATGCGCCGCCTGCCTGCCTGCCTGCTTCCCGAGTGGCCGAGTCCCGCCCGGTCACGCCCGTCCCTGCTCCGGGGGCCCCGCGCCACGAGCGGCCCCACCGACCAGTCACGGGCGCGGCTTCTCCGACCCCACGCCGCTTACAGCCGGGGCCCACCGCGACTCGTCGCGCCCTGACAACAAAGTCCCAAAGGCTCGCGAGCGAGCGAGCGGCGCACACCAACACGAGGCAGCGAGGAGAGACAAGGGCGGAGGAGAGAGAAACCCCTAGTCTCCCAGGCTCCAGCCGCCTCGCCTCCCCTCCCCCTTGCCTCTCGCCGCCTCCGCCTCTTTGCAGCGGGAGGAGGAGGGAGGAAAGAGGAAGGAAGCCCTAGAGGGGTTCGCGCCGCGGACGGCGGCGCCGGCGAAGGCCACGAGATCTCGCGGCGGCGCCGCCGGCTTCGTGTGTCGTGGTGCGGCGGCGGGCGGGCGGGCGGGCGGCGCTGGTGCTCGGTGAGTCCGCTCGATCCCCGCGCGGCTGGAGCGGCCGCTTCGAGCTGCCCCGCCCCTCGAATCGAGGGTTCTGGTAGGGGCGGTCGCCTCCTGCTCCCCCCCGGCGACCGCGGAATAAGCTTGCCCTCCCCCCTCTCTCGCCTCGGCGGGGTTAGGGTTAGGTCTTTTCCGGAATTGCGGGCGGAATTCCGCGGCCAAGGCGGCGCATTGCTACAAGGAGGAGGCGGCGCAGTGCGTCTCCCGTCGCGCCCACCAGCAATGATGGGGAAGACGCATAGGTTCTCCAAGGGCCACCCGCTCGGCTTCGTGCCGGACTACCGGCACGGCGTGGTGGAGACAGTCGGGGAGTCCAGGGGGCTCGGGGCCAGCCCCGCGAGGATCGACTCGGGGAGCTCCTGCGCGCTTGTTCCGCCCAAGAGGAAGTGCGCCGGCGGCAGCGTCAATTCCGAGGACGGGGAAGGCGCCTCGGGGTTCAGCGTGCCGAGGGAGGTCTTCTCGCTGCCCAGGATGACCCCCCTGGACAAGAAGAGCCTGGAGATGAGGCTCCGCCATGAGCTCGCGCAGGTGAGGGACCTCCAGAGCAGGCTCTTCTCGAGAGGGCCTGCGGCGAGCATGAATGGTGCGGCGGCCGCGTCGGCGCCTCTCACAGGTGATTTGCAGCCCAAGAAAAAGGTTGAGAAGCTCAAGCGGAGCGATTCGGTGCAGATGGACAGGGGAGTGCCGCCGCCACCCGTGGCCGCGGCGGCTGTCGCTCCACCTGTTGCCAGCTCTGTGAACTACACGTCGTCTTTTAAGCAATGTGCCAACCTTCTCAAGTCCCTTATGAGCCATGGATGGGCAGGCCCGTTTCTTGTCCCGGTTGACATTGTGAAGTTGAACATCCCTGACTATTTTGAAATAGTCAAGCAGCCCATGGATTTGGGTACGATCCAGAAAAAGATGAAGGCAGGCATGTACCCTACGCCTCGGGAATTCGCTGCAGATGTGAGGCTTACTTTCAGCAATGCTATGAATTATAACCCAGTCAATAATGATGTTCATTTAATGGCAAAAACTTTGAGCAAGAACTTTGAGACTCGATGGAGGCTTATTGAGAAGAAGCTCCCTAAACCAGATGAGAAGCCTCCTCAACTAGATGAGAAGCCTCTTCAGCCAGTTGAGAGGGCTCCTCAGCCAGTTGAGAGGCCTCCTCAGCCAGTTGAGAAGCCTCCTGTGAGGGAGCCCACAAAAAAGAATTCAACTAAGAGAGTTGCCATTGAGAAAGAAGAACCTACCAAGAAAAAACCCTCAAAGAAAAGTGTACCGAAGCAAGACATCTTTCGGGACGAAGATTCAGCAGACAATCCAGTTTTGCAACCAAAGAAGAGGAAAACCTCTCCTTTGGTACAAAATGCTCCTTTGGTGCAAAATACTCCTTTGGTACAAGAAGCTCCTTTGGTACAGGATATTGTTCCAACTGGAAAGAGAATAATGACAAGTGAGCAAAAATATGATTTAAGTGCAAGATTACAATCATACGGTGCATTCATTCCAGATCATGTAGTTGAGTTCATAAGGAGTCATGCTGACGATTGCGATGCCGACGAAGAGGAATTAGAGCTTGATATGGATGCTCTTGGAGATGATACACTTTTTGAATTACAGAAGCTACTAGATGACTATGACAGGGTTAATCCATCAAGAAACCTTACAGAAGAGGAGCCTCATGAAGTTGAGGTGGGTGCTGCAGTGCTGCTGTATTAGAGATTATTATTTCATCGTTTCATTTTGCAAATAACTGTTTTATGCTCTGTTAAACAGTCTCGGAGTCAATATGAACTCATCAATCCATCAGTGTGTAATGATGAAGGTCTGTTTGTCATCTGTTGCTCATTTATGATACTGACTAATCATGTAAGCTAAAATATTATATGCATGCTTTCAGGCAATGAGCTCATTGACGAGGATGTTGATATTGGGGAGAATGACCCTCCAGTTTCGACTCTTCCTCCTGTGGTACTTGAAGATGAAACAGCAGACAGAAGCAGCAAGCATAGTACATCTAGCAGTTCTAGTAGTGACTCGAATCATCCTCTAGTGGTACGTAATTTCAGAAGTTTCACCCCAAATTTATTATTGGCACCACTATGGTACTGGACCCATCAAAGTGCTTTGGGTACTATATGCTGCTAGCTTTCTGCTGCACAATGCAAGTTAGCAATCTTATTGACTATGTCATCATAAGGCTGGTTAGTTAATCTGTCATAGTTGAGGAAAAAGGATAGATCTACTTTTGACATATTGAATTGAGACTGGCAGTATTACTCCTCTCATTTTTTTTCTCAGCCGACTATTCTTTTCTAGTTCCATAAAGTAGTTATCCAATAAATGCTACATGTTATTGGAAGTAATCCCATGTTAGATATTGGACTTCATTAACATGCTTGTGTTGTGTGTTTCTGTTGCAATAAGTTGAGCTCAGGGTAGGATAAATTGTACTGTTCTGTAAGAAATCTACATTAACCAGTTAAATGGAAACAAAAGCTATAGGCTCACAGGACCATGCTTTGGTTTATTCTTTGGCCTGCACCTTGTTATATTGTGCACTTTTGAATAGCAGGCAATACAGATCATGATGCCACAACAGTATATGGGGCAGTGCAACATTTAGTTATGCCCCCTCATGATATTACTTGTTGTGATTCTGAGCCACATTGGGGTTAAAACAGTTTCATAAATCCATGAATTATAACGGAATAGAAACTGGAATGCTTCTTTGTGATGGTCCACTTCTTCCTTCTTACTTGCATAGCTTTATTGTCCTTGCACGATGATAGCTCTAATTTAATAGAGAATTCAATAGTTTTAACCAGTTACAGAAACTTTAACTATTAATGCTGCCAATTGTTAGTCGCAAAAAAAAAAAAAAAAAAAAAATGCTGCCAATTGTTATGAAGTCCATAAAGAAACTTTTTTTTTTTTTAAATATTTCGCTGAATAATAGGATATAGCTTCTGCTATTGATATGCATTCATGAATCATTCGTTTATTAGGCAAGGTCAGCTGAATATTTCGCTGAATAATAGGATATAGCTTCTGCTATTGGATTATCCTTTTGTATTTCCGGACTGTTCTGTGCATTCTACTACAACAATTGTGGGATTCTTTGGTTATGATTCAGAAAGATGAAACATTTGTCTTTAGTTCGAAGTGAATTATACCATTGATGGAAAAAACCAGTGTTCTTTTAGAAGGTTCTCTTTGGATCCATTCAAGTAATTATCAGGATCCTTACTGTTCATATTTGAAAAGTGGCATCTTATCTGTATGGCATTATCTTGATGGGGTGTATTATAATTTCATGATGTAGTTTCAAGATTCTATGTAGCCAACCAATTGCCGCTTTCCATATTTTTTTATCTCAGAGCCAAGCCAAAAAAAAAAAATCAAAATGCAATTAATATATATTCGTGGTTATGTACTTCCTTTTAGTCTTGTTTAGTGTGAAGGATTATAGAACAAGAATGGAGACATCATGTACATCCGCTGCATACTGTTTCTCTTGGTTGTGTCCTTAACTTGCCTGAGTTGTCATGTCCAACACACTCATGATATTTCTGTTTTTACTTCCGAAGACTCAGATTCAAGTAGCTCTTCTGGAAGTGATACGGATGCCAAAGCTCCTCAACAAAACAGCGGGTCAAAGGTTCTTATAAATACCTTGTTATCTGAATCTTTTGCAGAGTTGCAGAAGTTTCAATCAAATTTATCTCTTTCTGTTGGTGAGAAGGATATTTTAAGACGCTATCTCAATGGTTGTTGTCTCTCTCTGTCTTTTGTCTACATGCAGGAAAAAGCTCAACCTGTGGATGGTTTGGATCAGGAAAAGGGTAAGTTTTCCTTCATAGATCTATCAATATTTGGAATCTCAATCAAACCCTCTTGCTTTCCACCTACTAACGTAACCTTATGGAACCCAACACTAAACTCAATGAGAATAATGATGCAATGATACATACATGTCCAAAGTCCATACCTTTTTATCGAAGAAGTATTTAACACTTCTTTTCTAGATGAGATAATTAGCACATGTGCAATTACTGTCTTGTGTGGGCTGATGGATTTGATTTTTTATATCCTAGACAGTGGTTCTGGTTACACTTGACTTGAGATTTACTGAACCAATTGGTTGAACTGCCCATCCAAGTTTTATTTGTTTTATTCGGATGAATAGCAATCTGTTAGCAGTGGCAGGTCCAAAGTTCATTTTCATGGGTCAAATATTGGGTTTGATGTTCAGAGGTCAATAATTGGGCATGTCTTTCGAGTAGCGTCATTCCCCTATTTGCTTTTGAACCTTTGACCTGGACCTTTTTTTTATATACAATTCCTATGCATAATTTGTTTTATTGAAAAGAAAGGACAGTTGACACTATTCACCTAAATGTCACTTATATCTTATAATCTTGTTTTAATTTGCAGATTCACTGAACACATTAAATTTACCAGAGCAAAGTACAAACCCTATATCTGTTTCTGCTGATGGTGAGGGTAAGCATGAATTTTCATGATGGCCGGTGAATACCCAATCTTCTGTGGTAGAGAAAATGGGTTCCCTTACAGGTCTATATATGAAAATTTTAGGGGGAAATGTATCTGAGAAGCAGGTCTCCCCTGACAAGCAAATCCGAGCTGCCCTTCTGAGAAGCCGCTTTGCCGATACGATTCTTAAGGCTCGTGAAAAGGCCCTTGATCAGGTTTGTTTGTGAAAAATGATTCCTTGAAATCATTATTGTCCGGGTGTTTTGTGTTATTCACTGTAAGCTCACCTGATTGGTAATATCAGACTACAAAAAAGGATCCTGAGAAGCTTCGACGCGAAAGGGAGGAACTTGAGAGGGTACAAAGAGAAGGTGAGACGCAATAGAATCATTTTTAGCTGACAACAGTTGTGTGACGGAATTTCTGTTACAGAGAGAGCTCGTTTGCAAGCTGAGGCTAAAGCTGCAGAGGATGTTCGCAAGAGGGCTGAAGCAGCAGCAGCTGCTGAGGCTGCTGCAGAAGCTAAACGACAAAGAGAACTTGAGAGAGAAGCAGCTCGCAAAGCTTTGCAAGAGGTAATATCTACTGTATGCTCCCCACATGCAACATCGTATGCCCTGCTGTTACCATACTTGAAGTGTAAGTAATGTTGGCTTGCAGATGGAGAAAACTGTTGATATCAATGAAGGGAGCCATTTTTTGAAAGATCTTGAAATGCTCGGTAGTGTCACTGGTGAACAGATACCCAACTTGGTTGGTGAAACAAGTCCTGGGTTTCAAATGGGAAGCAACACCCTAGAAAAGCTTGGGTTGTACATGAAAAATGATGAAGATGATGACGATGGTGATTTCACAGATGAACCAGTGGCTGATGTTGAGGAGGGAGAAATAGATTAACTGTGTTTCTGGACCATTTTTGATACGTTACAGGAGACCTGTTGGCATGACTGATCTGCATAGCTTTTTCTTTGGTATACAAAGTGACCTGACGAAAGATCTTGTTGCATCGAACATGAAGGTCTGGTATTCATTTTTTTGTAACTGCCCAAAGTTTTGGAGCCAAGTTGGCAAATGGATGTAGCGAGTGTCAAACATGTTGGAAGTTCGTCGTGCTGCATGTGAGGAGTGCATGGAGCGTGCTTATCATTTGGATTGACAATCTCTGGGCTTTCCATATCCATAAAATGGAATGGCGAGTTTATTGCATATATGATGAGGCCATAAGAGGGAATGAAAAGGAGAGGGGTTGGGGAGGGGGCACAAGGAGTGATGGTGATGGTTCTTGGCTCTTGAGCAGGTGTGAGCCGTTTTTGAGGGTAGTTTTAGAGCCATTTCCGTGTTGTGAATGTAATATCGGAAACTGTACAAAAGTTAGCCTGATAGATGAAAACCATTGCCTTTAATTTATGCAGTACCTGTTCTTCACCGATCACTTCACTTTTTTTCACGGAGTACCAGTTTTCATGAGATGCTGCTCTTTCATATTGCTTTGGGATCCTGTTGCTTATTATTCTGACACAGAAATGTTGATGTGTAGCTTGCCATGTATGTACATGATCTTTTAGTAGTGATGTTTACCAACCTGTTTATATAGTAGTATTATCGCAGGTCATATGCATAGGTCTTGACGGCATTATTTCTGCTGACATTAGTGTAGAATCATGTGATGCCGTGTAGTGGTCCGTGGATAAGGCGCGTAGATAATGTTGTAGCGAGGAGGGTTGACTTTCTTCCATGTCATGTGGCCTTGAATCCATCTGTCCAATTGTCCGACTAGAATTTGATAATTGCTTTGGCTTGTTTGGATAAAATTGTTCTCCTAGTACTATTGAATTGGTGTGAAAGATAAACTATCTTTTTTTCTCCTCGTCCCCATAAAATATGTTTTGGTAATATGTTTATATATATTTTTAAAGCTTTACTAAAATGAAGTTATAGAAGTTTAACTTGGGATAAAGCTAAAGTGAACTACAATTAATTTAGATGGATAGAGTACTATGTTTACGATGAATCATTTGAAGAACATCAGAATACATAAGAAAGAATGGAAATTTTACTCGTGGTGGAAATGAATAGACCAACATCCAACTAGACTCTATCAAAGCCCAAAGTGAACACAGACAAACATTTCCTCTAGAATATTGAGAAATACAAACATACAACCATCTCGTGGTTCAAGACATATTAACAGAACCACGGCAGGTCACGGATCATCATGACTCATAACTGTACATGTATCTTACTCAGATTAAAACTGAATTGTATGGCGTCGATCAGATTCAGAAACTAATTTTAGCTGATGATAGCGTCTGTTAATTATGGCTTAAACCACGGTAGTCTTGGTAGAATTTGTACGTCTTGATTTTCAGAATTATCTGCCTGAGTCCTCCAATCGGTGACAGCACCATCAGCAGCACTCCAATAACAATGCATATCTGAAGAACATGTAGAGAAACAGGGGAAAGAAAGTAGAGGTCAGGTCAAGCACTGAAGAGAAAAGGAAAATAGTCTGCATAATCAGTTGCATTGCATGCATCTTGTTCTTACCCAGTTGGTGAACCATGAGAGGCTGAACCTTCTGGGCTTGTAGATGATGAGCCACATGATGCAGGGAAGCTGACAGAAATCAACAGGACAGATTTGGTCAGCTCTGATGCAAGAAACCTGAACCTGATGAAATGGAACTACTGCAGCAGAAAAATCAAAATGAATCAATGGGAGCTCACGAAATAGCTTGTCGGAGCGTAGGCGAATCCACCGAAGAAACTGAGCAGTTCACTGAAGAAGGGGAAGGTGATGGCTATGAACATTGTGAACGCTGCACACAGGTTGTTGCATTGCATCTCATGTCAGTCTTGTTCATGTGTGAATTTGCAGTCATTCATCAGATTTTTCAGTTCAGAGTTTCAGGCAGAGAGGTATTACCAACATAGACAGTCCGGGCAATGAGACGGAGCCTGAATCCCGGCTTGAACCAGTACTTCTTCACCAGCACGGTCTCGATCATGTCGAACACCGGCATGGCGTACACCTGGTAGCTGCCGACGACGTGGACGACGACCATCATGTTGGCGGCGGCGATGAGCCACCTTGGCCTGTTGAGCGTGATGAGGATGTTCTCGTCGACGCCGTTGCCGAAGGCCCAGTAGCCGACGAGCGCGACGGGGAAGTAGCACGCGGCGATGATGACGTAGGCGACGACGACGCCCTTCCACATGGGCTTCTTGGACGGCTTCCCCGGCGCCGACGGGATGGTGGCCTGGATCTCCAGCACCACGTTGTGGCCGGCGTACGTGAACGCCATGTCGCCGAGAGCGCCCAGGAAGCCGAACACCTTCCCCGGCGTCGTCGTCGCGCGCAGGCTGTAGTCAGCCTCCGCCTCCACCGAAATCCCATGCACCACCGACGTGATCCACGCGATCGCCGAGTAGCTCACCGACATGACGGCGGCGGCGAGCGAGACGGTGGAGATGGAGTGGAAGTCGCGGAGCTGCGACAGCACGAAGTGGACGGACGCGAAGATCATGATGAAGTAGGTGAGCTTGATGTCGTGCTTGCCGTCGCACTTGCCGATGTCGCCGCAGACCACGACGTCGTGGAACTTCTGCAGGCACTGGCCGCCGGTGATCATGTAGACGATGTTGAGCCCCACCTCGACGACGAGCTGCTGCGGCACCACGATCCACAGGCCCAGCTTCTCGCCGAACGCGTGCTGCCCGAGCTCGTGGTAGCGGTCGAACCGCTTCCCGGGGACGCACTCGTGCATCTCCACCATCTGCCACAGCGTGTACACCGTGATGATCAACGACAAGACCATCACCGTGACGCCGACGCCCCTGCGAATTCGTGATCGGCCGGAAGGGGGGAAGATAACGAGACATCAAAACTGCTGTTTTCATGAGATCCCTTATGGATGGAAGTCGAAAGATAGATGACGAGACGGACCAGCCGAGCTCGGACATGGCGTAGGGGAGGGTGAGCACGCCGGCGCCGACCATGGCGGTGACATTGTGGAAGGCGGCGTACCACCACTTGGCGTTCCTCCTCGCGTTGACGGGGGGCCAGTCGTTGGCCGTCGGCTTCTCCTGCGCGCTCCAGCGGCGGCCTTCCCCTCCTGGCGGCCCGTCTGACGCCGTACGCCTCCCTTTGGGTGCAAGAGCAACCGTGGCAAGCTGCAGAGTTTGTAGTTTGGTTGTTCAGCAGAGAGCCAGAGATCTCGAACTTAAATGATCTTCCTTTGTTCCAAAATTCTTGCGTCTATACAACATCTGAGTGCCCAAGAAGCTCCCAAAATTTGATTTTTCAGACATCCAGTTTGGTTCAGATTGGGTTTAACTTTTGTTTTTGCAAAAGGGGCTTGATTTAACTTTGTACTATATAGCACCCGAACTGTTGTTACCCCGATATGAGACTGTAAATCATATGTATAAAGTATCTAAAGTTTCAGGACAAATAAAATGTAACAAAGACATTTCCGTTTAAAAAAAATGTAACAAAGGCATAAACAAACTTCAAGCTTTAGGCGGCCATAGAACGCTTGACTTTTTCTTACCTCTCATATTCACCACATCTAAATCACAAATCTTTGCACAAATCGGACATTAAAATCCAGTCGTTCCACTGTAAACCACTGAGTAATCTCCTAGCTTTAGTCCTTTCATTTAAGGATTTGCATATTTTATTTTCAATTTTGAAACGGTATCGAGAGCTAGATATATATCTCCTTTCAAAATTCAATAAGAATGGACGAAAGTAGTAAACTGATAATTTAATAATAAAAAGGGGAGACTGATCATCGCAGGGAAGAGAAAGCAAGAAGAAGAAGCAGCGGCTCATATGGCCGGGCAAACATGATGAAGAATTGGAGTGAAGAAGATGGTGTGTATGGTGGTGGGCGTGCCTTGGCCGGAGAACAGCTGTCCAACGGTCGCATCTCCATGGCCGGCGGCGAGAGTGCCTCGCCGGTGGATGCCATGGCAGAGCCAGAGGAGGCCAGCGGAGTCGTCTTGAGCGATAATGGAGGCGGCGGCAGGAACAAGCTCGTCTCGTCTTTATTATGGAGCAAGCACCCGTGATAGCGAGCTCCGACGACCGGCGACCGGGCGTAGCGCGTGCGTGCGTGGCTCCATGCCCAGCGTCCGATCCCCATCGGATGTTCCGGGTTAGACCGGTCATGGCAACAATCAGGTGTCGGTTTCTCATTTGATTGGTTGTGGCCTTGTGGGCAGTCTCTCTTGCCTTCAGAAATTTCGTAGCTTACTTCCTTTGTCCCAAAAATAAATACACGTCTCATTGAGAGAAATCAACTAATCTCAAATCTAACCAAATATACATATAAAAAATAGTACTTCTCTTTTTATAATACCAAGTGGACATCATTAGATTAATCATAAATTTTCATAGTTATTTGGATATAAATACCAATACTATTTTCTATAAATCTAGTTAAACCTAGAATTAGTTGACTAGTTGAAATAGCACACTTATTTTGAACGGAGAAAAGCAAATGCAAATATGCATGACTGTTATTTTTTGCAACACGTAAATAAAGGCTCTGCACTCGACGATGTGAAGAGACCGCGTTTGGGTAACGTGACAAACCAGGCTAAAATGTTTGGAAAAATAGTGGTTGGATTTACGTGTTTCCGTCCGCGCCACAGACTCGGGTCCAGATCGCTGTCACGCGTTAACATGAATAGTCAGCCCAGCCATTCATGCTGTCTTCTATTTTCTTCATGAAATACACGCAAAAGTATACATTGCTGGTTCGAGAGAGAGATTATACAAAAAAGGAGAAAGGTCTTGTGTTTACTACGTGGCCTTTTGAGGCTTCCTAGTCTAGCATCTAAGCCCCAGCCATTCTTGAGCTGACGAAAACGACACGATCGACAAGCTAGCGCCTTGTTCGGTTACCCTCCAAGTTGCAAATTTTTCAACTCTCTCTCCATCACATCAATTTCTACCCGTATATATGGAGCATTAAATGTTAGTACAAAAAATAACTAATTACACAGTTTAGTTGTAAATCACGACACGAATCTTTTGAGCCTAGTTGGGCCACGATTGGACAATATTTACCAAATATAAACGAAATGCTACAGTTGCAACTTTTTCTAACTTCCTCCAACCGAACAAGCTTGTTTTCCTCGTTTTAACTCAAGCTTCTTATCAGTTAGCTTAGCTGATGAATGGACCAGTTTCAGTCAAAGGAGTTGTTCATCGCTGGTCCATCGGACTATCGAGCGCGATGGCATGTGATTTTTCCAAGAGATTTCCGGATGCTGACAAGTCTTGTTCCATGGATCGTCGACTTGACTCTCACTGTTCATATTGATGATCGAATAGTTCAAATGACCGATGTATCTGCCGATCCGAACTACGCAATTGCAAGAGAGGTTTGTCATTTCCAAGATATGATAGTCTATAGTGTGAGCCAAAAAAAAAAAAGTCGAATTGGTTCACTTAAACTTGCGCCTAGAACACTACTTTCTCTATAGTACAAAAACTATACACAAACTAGCATGATATGCAATCGCAAAAAAAAAAAAAAAAAAAAAAAAAAACCTAGCATGATATGCACCTTAGATTTTTCTTGTGTGCTTCCTAAACCAAGTCACAAAGGGTTTTATTTGCAACCTAGAGCCAAATTTATCATTTACTCCCTCCATACTAAATTCTAAGATATTTAATTTTTTTAACTCCAAGTTTGACAACTTATTTTAATTTTTTGTGCAAATAAAGTTAAACTTAAGTCATTCTTAAGAACTTTTGTTAATAAAGCGAACCACAATAAAGAAAAACAATTTTTTCCACAAATTTTTAAATAAGACGAGTGGTCAAACTTAAGATTAAAAAGTCAAACATCTTATAATTTGGAACAGATTAAGTACTAGTCTATGCATGCTAACCTATAAAAGATAAAAGTTAGACAAGATAAGCACATCACGAAAACTGATTTCAAGATATAGCGCAAATCAAGAGAGGACAAACTGGCGATCCAGTGGCACGGTTGCCAAAATGTAATCCTTAGTGCACGTGGAGCTCCTTCCTAGTCATAGTGTCAAACAAGCCACAAAGGCCATCGTGAACCAAGACAGGTGCCATAAACCACTAAGGCTCACACAATTGTTGCCTGACTCTATCAATCACCAAGATGTCGTTCACTATAGAGTTTTTCCACAAATGAAGGGGTTTAATTTCCTTGTCCCTCGCATACCAAGTCACTGTGCTGTTTGTATACACTAAGCTCGGAGGGTTGATGTCGCCGAAAGGTACGGTCACCACAACATCGAGTGCTTAGGCTTTCCAAGATTACAAGGGCAAAACATCCTAATCATTGGAGCTCTCAAGATCTAAGGTATAGCCCTCACATGAATAATGGCTATATCCTATACCTTGGGTTTCGCATTTGATAGGGTGGATGGAGTATAGGACCACTTGCTCTAGCTTCTAGTGGCCTTGAGACACTTGAATAATGTTAAGGTGGGAACCTATATATAGCCATCCACCCTAGGACCAATCTTGGCTGGTTGTATCCGGTAATTGTCTTGTTGAAGGCTTTGTGAAATACGAGCCTCTGCAGGATGAAAACAATGGTTTGGCCTTCATCGGTGCTTTTGGGAGATTTTCATCATGATACAAGTTTTTGCCATGTTAGTAGAAAGAATAAGGACTGTGTTGTGTGTTGTAGCTTGCTATGGTATGATAAACGCCAAGTCTTTCATATTTTTGTTGTCTTAGGCCGTGTGCACCTTAGGTGTGTAGTGGTAGTGATCTTAGTTCTTTGCATCTTCTTGATGTAACTGGATGATATAAATCAAAGTTCCTTTACAAAAAATCTCATATGAGTTTATAGGACAAAATTGTGTGCGTGTTGTTAGGATAGGTTATGTGCTTGAGCAGGGATGAGTTTGCACACGTGTATGTATGTGAATAGCTTCATAGATAAAAGGAGGAGCAATTTACAACAAATTTGTTGCTAATATAATCTTCTCATTCTTAATTGAGCACATAGGCCTGGGTCAAGATTGAGTTTATTTCCACTACCCACAAAAATTATATTTTGATTAGAAGCATAGCTCATTGGGTTAGGTTTCTTGTGGCTAGACTTGTCCACACTGATCATATTCTATAGTAATTACTCCTTCATTGATAGGTAATTTAATGTAACAATGACTATGAGGTGCATGTGATGAATTCTTAGTCTCAACTCTCAAGATCCGATTGGCCTCTAAAGCATCCATAGAGGTAGAGTGTGCATGCATATGTTTACAGGGATACAAGTTCTAGTAAATGCCGCAAGTGTGTCTGAAAAGGATACTAAGATAGCTGATGAGCTCACCTTCCATTTTTCTTCTCTTGCATCCTTTGAGACAAATGTATTCTATATTGATTCTAGAGTTCTCTTACAAATGGGTCCATTCCTTGAAATCTTCCAAATATACATTTTCCTTTTCTAATGAAATCTCTACTTGTCTTTATAGTAGAACTATCAAAACCTCACTTGTTTTGTTCCTAAGCATCCTAAGCCAATGATCGGTTGATTTTGGGTATGTGAAGACCAAGTTGGGTTCTATCCAACCCACATGGTCCATAGCCAATCGCTTATGGCTCAATTGTGCATGGCTAGGCTTATCCTTCATGAACTCAATCCACTTCAAGGGCACTGCATCTTCTTCTATCTAAATTGGGCTAGTTTTTCTTTCCAAAGATACATCATAAGCTAAAATCAAATGTAGAATGAAATTTGCCAAGGTTATGAAATATAATCAATAGTATTAATATGAAATTAAAATATAAAGGTAAGATTGTGTGCATAATGAGTGCCACCACCACTTTGCCAATCTCATGGTTTAAACAGTTGGTACCTCAAAGGCATATTGGGGTAGGACGTGTATGTATGTGCATGAGGGCATGCGTGCAGCGTAGACATCTGTATTGTATTGTGTTTTTGAGAAAAAGTCATTTACATGAATGAGGTGTGATACTTAATGAGGAAAACTATGAATTGAAATAAAAACCATACATAACAATTGGTAAGTAAATCCTATCACAACCAAATAAACATTTCAAGGTAACAAGAGTGTTGCATTGAAATAATATGAACAATAGAACAATGGCACGGTCCTTAAATTTACCCATCAACTTCTTACAATTGTTTTTTGAAGTCATTGGCCATTGAGAAGCATTGATTGATGGACAAATATACATAAAAGGCTGTTTCAATTGTAATGTGATTTTAATTGGGAACTATCAATGAACTATGGATGAAATAAATACAAAGCACCACCACTCATTCTCCCTAAAATGCACAAATAAGCTAACTCTTTGCTATAATATTTACAAACAAGATACACACATGTATATGGTATCACAAAACAAACTCCTAGGTCAACAACCACGACATGCCACAGATCGTCATGAATAGGAACAAAGCTTTGAATATGACACATGCCATCTTGTTGCATGACAGAAATTAACTCGGTAAAGGCATAACCCAATTTGAGTTTTTCTTTTGCCAAGATGGAGATAAACGTTAAGTAGTCCCATTCAAAACTCGGGACATGTCGAACATTTGCTAACTACGACACAAACCTTGAGTTTTGTGTTGAATTAATCATATGTTTACTGGTAGAAGTGGTATGTCTTGGCTTTCAAGATGATCTGTCGAAGTCCACCGATCGGTGACAGTACCATCAGCAAAACACCTAGGACAATGCAGATCTGAAGAACATGGACAACAAAGAGAGTGGTTATATACTAAGAAGATACGTCCATTGTACCAAGGGAGAAAGATAATCTTGTATTATCAACTTGTTCTTACCCAGTTGGTAAACCATGAGATGCTGAAAATTTTGGGTTTGTATATTGTGAGCCACATGATGCAAGGAAGCTGTCAGAAACAAGCATGAACCAGTCAACTCTCATACTTGCGGACTTGATTATACCTCTTAGAAGTTCATCACATATTTGATTTGTTACCGGTTGAATATGAATAGGAAGAACATAAATCTTGACGCTAAAGAGAAAACAGTGCAAGAAACTATATATTGTAGCATTAAAAAGAAGTAAATGGATCAATGGGAGCTTACAAAATATGTCGTCGGTGCGAAGGCAAATCCGCCAAAGAAGCTTAGCAATGCACTGAAGAATGGGAAGGTGATGGCTACGAACATTGTGAACCCTACACGTACAGGTCGCATCTCAGCATCATGAGTCTGGTTTTCAGACCTTCTGAGTTCAGACTGAAGACTTTGATTCAGAGTTCAGATAGTAGGGCCATTACCGACATAGGCACTCCGGGCAATGAGACGGAGCATCAGGCTTGGACGGAATCCAAACTTCCTGACCAGCACCGTCTCTATCATGTCAAACACCGGCATCGCATATATCTGTGCCAACAACCGCAATCACTGTCCCTAGATATTCCATACCACCAAGACTTGTGCAAAACACACATCTATATATTTATATATAATATATTTGTATCTTTTGAATATATTAGATCCTAGGATATGTATTGCCTAGAGAAAATATGTACCTGGTAGCTGCCAATGAGATGAACGACAACCATCATGTTGGCGAGGGCGATGAGCCACTTGGGTTTCCTGAGGGTGACAAGGATGTTCTCGTCGACGCCCTTGCCGAAGACCCAGTAGCCGACGAGCGAGGCAGGGAAGTAGCAAACGGCGACGACGATGTAGGCGACGACGACGCCCTTCCACATGGGCTTCTTGGACGGCTTCCCCGGCGTCGACGGGATGGTCGCCTGGATCTCCAGCACGACGTTGTGCCCGGCGTACGCGAACGCCACGTCCCCGAGCGCGCCGAAGAAGCCGAACACCTTCCCCGGCGTCGTCGACGCGCGCAGGCCGTAGTCCACATCCGGCGACTTCCCCTTCTGCACCGACGCGATCCAGGCGATCGTCGAGTAGCTGCCATGCGGCCATGCCCAGCATATCAGTGATCTTGATGGCCGGCATACTAACAAGCAGTGAAAGAAAGAGATGAAGTGCGCACCAAAGCGACATGACGGCGGCGGCGAGGGAGACGCCGGAGATGGAGTGGAAGTTGGGGAGCTGGGAGAGGACGAAGTGGCAGGAGGCGAAGATCATGATGAAGTAGGTGAGCTTGATGTCCTTGCTCTTGCTGCACCTGCCGTCTTCGCAGACCACTTCGTGGAACTTCTGCAGGGACTGGCCGCCGGTGACCATGTAGACGATGTTGAGCCCCACCTCCACCACCAGCTGCTGCGGCACGACGATCCACAGCCCCAGCTTCTCGCCGAACGCGTGCTGCCCGAGCTCGTGGTACCGGTCGAACCGCTTGCCGGGCACCATCTCGTGCATCTCCACCATCTGCCACAGCGTGTACAGCGTGATGATCCATGACAGGAGCAGCACCGTGATGCCTACCCCCCTGCGATCGAATTAATTCAGAGTTCAGAGCAAGATCGCCATGGAAGGTACATAAGTAGATACTAGAGATGATATGTGTTCATGGCAGAATGGCACACGTACCAGCCGAGCTCGGACATGGCGTAGGGAAGGCCGAGCACGCCGGCGCCGACCATGGCGGTGACATTGTGGAAGGCGGAGTACCACCACTTGGCGTTCCTCCTGGCGTTGATGGGGAGCCAGTCGTCGATGTCCTTCTGCTGCGCCGGCCAGCGGCCTTCCTGCGAGTCCGGGACCCCTCTGGGTGTCAGAGGGAGGCCAGCAAGCTGCAGAGAACAGTTTCATCAATCATCACCAAGACACAAGCAGACTTCCTTTCTTTTAAAATCTTTTTAACAAGGTCACAAGAATCTTTAATATACACATATATGTCTTGGCGAATTGAGTCGTGTTGGACCGACGCACCTTGTCCGGAGAACCGTCGCCGAGCTGTGGCTGTGGCTGCATCTCCATGGCCGCCGGCCGGCGCACCTCAGCTCGACGGCGATGGCCGACACGGAGCTAGCCTTCAGCTGGCTATGGAGAGTGGAGACTGGAGACTGGAGAGAGATCGGAGCAGAAGGAGGAAGCAGAGAGTTGAAGTCTTCTCTGCTTTGCTTATAGAAGTGCAACTGTGTGTGCAAGTGAAAGCGAGGTGACAGGCGACTCCCAGCTCAGCTGATGCATTTGCCGAGAACGACCTGGGGAGCCCAGCCCAGCCTATGGAAACGGATGGTCCGGGCGAGAGCGGACATGCCTATCACGTGGTCAATGTAGGTAGCTCAGTTTTCAAGCAGTAGTATCTTCGATTCCCTGGCAAATTTCCTAGAGCTTACATACACGATGAAACGTCACAAATATGAGTGGAATTTATTGGAAATAACTCGAATATATAGAAACAGGAGAGGAAATTAAAATTTGTGCGGCTGAGACGCGACGATCGATCTGGTCAGACGTGTACTGTCGTCCCGTTTCATATATTGTATATAGCCGGTGATTCAAGTCAAATACGTGTCTCCTTAATTCGTGATCGTGACTCGACTTGGTAACGTCAATCATGCTGGAAGGGTCCTGTCTTGCATTGCCAGTTTACACTCCTTCATTAGCTCGATCGTACCCAATGAGTTGCAGGTAAATGAAATAGTGGTGAATGCCACTGTACTTTGCATGCGAATTTGCAAGGAGACTTCCGACTTGATGCAAAGTCTTCCTCCACGACGACTTTGACTTGCTCTGCAGACTTTTCAAGGTAATAAAGAAATAAGTATCGGGATTCAACCCTTATGACCAAAAGAATTTAGGCCACTTGTATATTAGTAAATCAACTTAAATATAAAATTAAATCAACTTGTTGGGTACCTTTCAGGGACCTCTTAGAGTATATCTTCGGGACCAGTGAACTGCTTTATGGTGTATCTTTCGGGATCTTTGGAAACTGTTAAGAACCCGCTTGGTAGGGCTGTGCATTTTTTGAATCAAGAACCGAACCTAGCCAGATTATCGGTTTTTTGGTTGTTGGTTTCGGTATCGGTTTCGGTTTCAGTTGAAGGTTCTGATTGCTTCTGTGTTAGGCTTATGTGTCCGGCTTTTAAGCGTTAAGAACCGAACACTGATCAAAACAAAACATATCATAATAGTAATGACGTGACGATTTGAATAGTAGAAAAAGGATGGTGCACCAAATGTCTCAACCCCAATAACAAACTTGGAAGATTTCTTCATTGCTTTCTTCATGCCTAGTGACTTGCTCTATGGAAACGGCTTTGGCCCATGAAGCTATTTTTCTCCTCTCGGAAAGGAATGAGTTGAGGAGCCGGGGACGTTATTGCCGGAGTTATCGCCGGGGGGAGCTGTCTAGGTAAGGGAGCCACAAAGGCTTGGCTCGACTGCCGAGGTGCAGAGGCGGGGAGTTGTCTGGGTGAGAGGGAGGAAGAAAGTGTTAGAATGTGCAGCGGATATGGCCCAGGCCGCTGTACACACGAGCTGGCACCCCATCAGGCCCAGGTCTACCGGAGCCCACAACATACCCAGCTCTTAGGTCTAACTCAATCTAAAAGACTAGTCTAGGTGAGGATTGTGCTTGCCTTATATATTGTGCTCTCTCACCATCAATTAATGATTTGGGACTAAACCTAACAGAAATAACGCCCATAACAAGATGAGTTAAAAAATAAAAAAGAGAAAAGGATAGTATAATCCTTTTATTGTTTTGCCATATAGATTTCTAAAGCAGCTTTAGGTTCACCAAAAAGACTGCTTGTGAAGCCAAAAATCTCGAGAAACATCTTTATTGCTAAATGAGGCCTTTTTTTATGGAACAAATGAGGCCTTAATAGGGCACCCCATGGTACATGAATGAAATTACAATATAAATCACATATACAAGTATCTTTGTCTCCATATGTATGTGTAATAATGTCAAATAAAGTGAGGCAATACATATTATTCATATACATCTCCATACAGCCAGGCTAATATACCATCTGCTGGCTCTGATCCTCACCCTTAAGCATAAGCTGGAAGGAATGCAAGGATGGGCCATTGTACTTCCGTGTAGGCATCTTGTTTTTGTCCTGGTAGAAGAGCTTCATACTTGCAGTCACCTGAGCCGTACCCTGGTGTAATTCGGCGGCAAGACGCCTACCAAGATCCTCCGACAAGCCGACTCCTCTGCCCAAAGGAGAAACTCTGAACAATTCTGTCGCCGTCGGCTGTTGCATCATCCGGCTGTCGATGCAGAACCTGGGCACATGCGCCCACACAAGGGCGACATCGGAGTAGGAAACCACCACCTCGCCGCCGGTGTAGCACCACGGCTGCAGGACATGGACATGGCGAGGGTTGTCGACGTGAACCTTGAGACTGAACACCGGCGAAACGACAAGCGCGTCAGTAGCATTATTGCTGTCAGCTGGTACTAGTAGTCCGGCATAGCCATCGAGCTGGATGGAGAATTCCGGCGCTTCCCTGCTTGCGTCGAAGGCGTAGGTGCAGAGCATCATCAGCGCTAAGATGGACGGCAGGGTGCACATGGCAAACGCCACATTGGCTACGAGCACGCTTTTCTCCCAGCAGCCTCTCGACCTCCTGCTTCTTCTGATGCCTTCTTCTTTTTCTTCTCCAAACGACATGACAGCTTCTTCATCTATGTCCGCCATGCTTTGCCTGCTCTTACCTTGGGAGTTTGTTGGGTACGGTAAAAGCGTAGCCCAAATTAAAAAGAGTTCGAGTTTTATTTCCTGGATACTAGCTGGATCTTGGAGTCGTCGCCACCGTCGTCGGTGCCAAGTCAAAATCGAGTTCCGATCCGTAGCCCAGCTGAGGCCGTTACCGACGTTACGTACGTTCTGAACTTGATCCGAATCGAGCGTGGTTATCAATCGTCATGAATAAACCGGCCTATTTATTTTAGTTTGAACAACACCTATACCACATACGATCCCTCTCCTAATGGCGCATAACAATGGCGGCGGCGGCGGCTGTGGTTGCTGCTCCTGGATACTGGCAACGATC